>JABSTQ010000188.1:0-50751 GCA_013358835.2 Ixodes persulcatus
TTTGCCCCAGACTCAACGCCCAATTGTTTACGGGGCGCCGTGCAAGAAATGCCCTAGCATTGATCGACTCTCCTTACAAAAATTTTAATTGGTTCCAGATGAGGAGATTAGATTTTGCACGTGGAAGAACGGCAATTTGGTGAATAAGACTGCGGACTCGGACGCCTTTTTGAAAGAGATGCAAAAATGGGCCACAAGGTTTTCTACTCACGACTTCATCCGTAGAAGTCAACGGGAAGCTGTTCGGATTGAGAAGAGCAAGGTGACTACAAGGACATATTGTCATGAACTTTGATTTTGCGGAAAACTGGACGGTGACCCTGCCACATGAGATACAAGAGCATCACTGGCACAAGCGTCAAATCTCCGTGTTCACATGTGTTGCGTCGACATCGCAAGGTCCCAAATGTTTCGGTGTCGTGTGTGAAGACCTGTGCCATGACACTGCTCACGCGGTACTCGCTCTAAGGTGCATTGAGGACTGGCTGGAGAACAACATTGCAGTTTATACGTCATTAACGTATATATCTGACGGTGCACCAGCTCATTTTAAGAATAGATTTCAGCTCAACGAGTTACAACGAGCAGGTCTTCCGAAGGTGAAGTGGGTTTTTTCTGCCTCAGGACACGGCAAGAGCGCCTGTGATGGAGTAGGGGGGCTACTGAAGCATCAGGCGACGGTGCACAACCTCCGTTCGCCTGTGGATGAGGCCATACAGACATCAGCGGACTTTGTGCACAAGGTAGGAAAGTGTGTAAAAATTGTGACTCTTTTGAATTTAAAAGGAGACGACGTGAGTGATTTCCGCAAAACCAAGAGAGCCGAATGGGGATCCATACCGGTTCAAAACGGCATCCGCCTCTCACACGTGTGGCGACTTGAAAAAGGTGAAGTTTGTCTTCAGCGAATTGCATAATCGGTATTTTAGTGCCTACATGGTGTTTCAAAATGTCTGACATTGTTAACTATCTAGGCAAATTGCAGACGTTTCGTAAAAGCCTCTGCATGAATACACGGGGGAGTGTTGTGCACAATGATCAACATCTATGTATGTGTATTTTATTAACGTGAATACATTAGTAGTTAAATCGAGTGTTTTTTTGTGTCGTGATACCAGCGTTTGTGTTTTTCATTTTGTCAGCTGAACTTTGTCTTACGAGTGTAAGCTTATAAGCAAAATAAAATTATCTACATGGCTCAAACAGTTCAAGTTTGTGCAAAAAAAATGTCCGTGCGTTCATCAGGGGAAAATATAATTTCCATGATCACAGAAGATAGGTACTGAGCTGCTTCATGAGTGATTCTTTGGTGCTTCTATTTAAATTACACTTATTTACGTCACAGTGTGCGTCAGCAATTTTTAAGATAAGAACGTTCACCTGCCAGAGCTTTGGACATGTCGGCTCGTCTCACAAATAGACTGCAGGTGGCATTACTGTTAACATGAATGATTAACTTTGCCCTCCATAACGTTTTTCAGATATCCCAGGAGTCGTCATGAGCATATATAATGGCAAACTGATCATGATGAACTGGCTTCTAAAACCATCTGTTATTATTGACACCGCCAGTACCATTGTGGTGAAGCCAGAATAGTTGAACCAAGGATTGAGTGACAGGCTTAAAATTGGCTTATTTAACTGGTTGTCACTAAAATACAACAAAAATATTACACCTAAGACTTATCTACACTATTTCTACACCTTATGGGCTATGAAGTAAAAAAGTTAGAAGAAAATAAAAAATGGCCTTTTTGAGAAAATTTATTTCAAAATTTGTATATTTTCAGTTTTGTACACATTTGGGGTGAAATAAATTGTGTTCAATAAAATCGATAAACAAGAAACACATACCAATCGATAGCTTATTTAAATAGCTACGTATTGATACATGTCTCATGACATAGCTCCATACCGTTCGTTTGATATGGCTATCCCAATGTTAGTCGAAATTGCTCTGGGTGGCATGTTTGCCATTTTACGTAAAAATAAATAAAAACGGTAAAAAACTATAATTTGTCTATAAAAATAGAACACATTGCATACTTATAGTATAAAAAGTATTATGACTAAGTGAATGCTCAATACTTTGTAAAGACCGTCTAAACTTGAGCAGAAATGGAATCGCGATTTCCACGGAATTCACCCCGCAGCGTTCCATATTTTTTTTCTCTCGAACTACATATTTCTAATTTTTTTGAAAGGCAGTTTTGTTCATCACAGGGATTGGGATTTCACATATATTTTTTTACAGATAATTCTGAGGACCCACCCCGACAAGCTTGGTCAAATTCAAATGAAACCACCCATATATATATATATATATTGTTATAATTTTTTATGAGAGCTTCGCAACCTTACCATTACAGTGTGATGACTGACCACAAAAATACATTCCACAATTCTACAAGTATGTTTGCTTCCCTTGCTGCTACCCGCCTTAAAGAATGACGTAACGCACTGGCTCAACAGAATGTCATTTATCGACTGTCAAGTGCTCTCGCCACTCATACTGCCTTCCGCGCATATTCCTGCGCCGACCTCTTATCAGCGGCAGATCGCTGGCTGGACCAATTAGGCTGGCCGACTAGCGGTCGAGATGGCCAGATAAGGCTTCACACGCTGGCAGCCTGGTCGAACGATTTGTGCGTTCGACCAATCGACAGCAACAAACTAATCCCCTCCCCCCCCCCCCTTCAACTCTTTGGCCTTTGTGCCCCATGGGCAGCCCGCACTTCACAGTGGTCGACCACATGGAAGTTTTCTAAGTTAAACGTAGATCGAAACAAAACGTACCCCAAAAAACAATAAAAGGATACTTTCGGTGGTCGTCAGATAAACGCCTGGAGTGCTGGAAAGTGTCTGTCGGCTCTTTCATATCAACTGAAAGGATGTACTGGTTCCCTGGGAAGATTAATGTTTAAATCGACTAAAGATTTCCAAAGTTTATGTGTTGTTGCCGGAAAGTCAATTACACAGACGTTGTAACAATTGTAGCAAGGACAGGGTTTTATGGACTGTCAACTCAAACTATTTATCGATCAGCGAATTTCCTACTCTTTGGAGCTCATTTCTGTCCAGTTTTAAAATAATAGTAATAATAATAATTATAGTAATAATATTAATAATATTATAATCAATATAGTTTTCCCCATCAACTGATGAAAAAGAGACCAGAAGAAAAAGCTGCCTGAACAGCTTGACGGTTTCCCGGCCGCCTACACTGGCAGGGGAAAGCAACTGAAAAACAAACAAAACAATTTAAACTTCACCAAAACACAAACACGCATATTTACACAAAGTTGTACTTACGCATAAAATTTACGAATTTATTTTATGGTGAGTGAAACCAAGAACAAGTCGCATTTATTTAGGCTGTTCAGTATGTGCGGTAACGTATATTTTAGCATTTGGAGACCGTATTTTGTTTAATGAGTTACCATCTCCCAGCATGCGGCGTGTTGAGGGAATAGGCCATAATATTTCTGGTCAGGGTGGCAAGACTTTCCAGAAATTGAAAGACTAATTTTTGTTATTTTTCTAGAACCAGCTGCCAACCTGGAATTTTATAAGCTATATATACTTATAATTGCATATTCTATAAAGAAACTTGCAGTATAGGAGTCGTGTGGAGCGTTGCAGATAATTCCAATCACTTCTTTTTGAAGACGGAATATGCATTAAAAATTTGCAGCCATAGTCGTGCCTTAAATGAGGTGACAATAACATATTTAGGAAAAAGAGATGGAATTGTAAATAACTAGTTTGGCATATTTTAGATAAATAGAGCGGTTTTGGTTTACTAATCCAAGGACGCGAGACAAATTCAGGATTACGTATTCGACATGACAATCCCAGGACATGCTTTAAAAAAATACGCCCAATTCCTTGAAGATACTAAGAATTATAACAAGTGTCATGCTAAACACAAGGCGATTTGAAATTATGACAGTTCTAGTAATTGGACAAAAAAGAATAGCCTGGTGTCTGTTTGTGCTTATTGTTACAAGGTGTGCCTCTGCCCACATTTCTAATTTAGATAGGATTTGATTTGAAAGAGCTATCAGTAGGTTTGGATCGTCAGCAGAAAGAAATATTCTAGTGATGCCGGCATTAAAATTAGTTTTGCGTTCTATCTATGTTTACTATATTATACACATATATAATAAGTTGGAAAGGTCTCCGCATACTTTCTTGCCGGACACCTGGCGTAATGCGCCTATTAGAAGAGGAACAGTCCTTGAAGTGTACGTATTGTTGTGGGTGCTTTAAGTAGGAGCTAAGAAGCACAATTTCGACGCCGCGAAAACCATAACATTCAAGCTTCTGCAAGAGAGTCTCGAGATTTAAGCTATCAAGAGCCTTACTAAAATTACGAAAATACCAAGTGCGAGTTTGTTATTTTCAAATTGATGCAAGGTATATTCATTTTGGACTAGAGCACAGCTTTTGTTGAAAGATGTTTTTCTGAACCCGAATTGAGCGTCGTTGAGTAAGCTACGTACTTTGTCAAAAAAGTGGGTTCAGCGGCAAAGCAGTACATTCTCAAGAACATTTGAAAAAACCCGAATTATCAAACTGGACGGTAGTTTCTTATATTATCTTTTACATCATATTTTTGCAGTCCTAACACTGCGGCTAATTGCATTTGTTTAGCAAAAACACTGGTCTCAATAACAACATTAAAAACGTGCTTTAGAGCAGGTGCGAGAATTTCTAGGAAATACTTTGACGGGCGAATTCGGATTTAACTTGCGTCAATGGAACCACTCTTCTTTAGTACCGCAGTTGTGGAGGCTGCTTCCGAGGAACAATTGGATCGAAAAATACAGAATGTACCATTTTAGTGAAAAACCCGAGACTGAGGTAATGGCAGACGACGACAAGGAAGAGAAGGAGAATGTCTCAAACACAGCTAAACCTTTATCGAGGTAAGAACCCTTTATATAGGGTTGCAAAAAGAAGGAAGGAAAAGGAACTCTTCTTCGCATCACCTCTCTCCACAAAAGACACGACACCGGACCTCTAAAAATGGGGTCAAACCACCAAAAGAACTGACAGCACCAAAGATGACACATAAAACAAAACACCTTGGGAAAGCTACAGATTGCACTGGACCTTTCACTGAGAAAGTCAGCTATAAGACTACACACACAAAAAAAAAGGAAATATTGTTAACAATACCATTTGAGATTTAGACATCGCATCCATTCCACATATAAAGACAAAGAAGGCTTGTTCACTGCATTCCCATGCTTCGTTATTGCGATTGACTCTTTCAGCAGGCGCTTGTGGTCGTTTTTTTCTTTTACAATTGTGGTTGTCGAGTTTCATAAAGGCACAAGATTCCTACACTTCTGAAAATGCTTGGATACCTCGGAATATGGATCCTTGTTTTGACACATCGTTTATGTTCGCCTAGTCTATCATTAAGACAACGCTTCGTTTGACCTATATCGCACAAACCACAATCAAAAGGGATCTTGTAGACTAAACCAAAAATACATGTAACACACTTTTCCTTTGTTTTTTTAAACAACCTTTCTGGGCGGAAGCTAACGGAGTTAACCGTTTCAAACTGCAATTTGTGCTAAACGCCATGCGTAAACCAAACTTATCACCGACAGATTTTGAATTGTGTGAAATCTTATGAGAAAACGGTACTACTACAAACTGTTGTGCTCGGGCATTTTCCTAATTTTTTTGTCTTTTGCAACAATGTAAGAAAGCTGATTGGAAAGAAATTGTTGAGGATACTTTGCAATATTTAGCCGGGAAAACGAAACTTGAATCGACGTCATAATGAAGTGCCAACACGACTTTTGAACCGCATTGTTAATCATGTTTCGAACCAATCCTGCCTTGGCATGCTTTGAATAGCAACTATCAAAGGGAAGTACTGGTTTAGCCTTTTCTTTGCCATACGACCAACAGAAACCGAAAACCATATCTGAGCTGGAGGTCTAAATACTGAAGTACGTTGTTGGCTGGCTTTTCTATAGAAAACTGCAACTCCGGTGCTTCCCTGTACACGGTATTCTCGATGGAACCAGCAAGGGCTGAGTCACGGGCACATACCAATATGTCATCCACGTATCTTCTAATAAGTACTGAGCTCGGGTGATAATGTTTGATCATCTCATGCAATTTTAGGCCTAAGCTTCGAAAGTTTATTTCTGAAAGGGCCGGGGCGACTGCCGAACCAATACATACGCCTTGACGTTGAATGTATTTCCGCTCATCATAGTTTACCACTGTCGACTTTAGATACAGTTCAAGTATCCTTAGAAAATTATTGATCTCTATACCAGACTGGGACTGAAACCGAACTAAATTCTCCTCTAGGAACGAGCGGACCCTAGAAAGCGAAATGGCTGGTTGGAGTGAATATTACAAATCCTTGATATCCAGGAAAAAATCGTGCAAACTTTACCATGAAACGGTTGTATATCTTATATCAAATCCATGGAAGAACCTAATGCTAACGGGCTTTTGAAATCTAGGCAAGAAAGACCATTCTGAAGGAACGTGGAGACAGTTTTTTGTCACGTGCCATCTTCGTTAATAACTACTCTCAGAGGAGGGTCAACCTTGTGGTCTCTCAAAAAGAACTTAATGGCAAACGTATCTTTCAAGTTACCATTCAGTCTGGCAGCCAAGGACGTAAACTCACTGTCCTTAAATGTCCTTACATTTTCTTTCTTGTGTCAGCCCAGATCCCCATCAAAATAACGAAATAACCCAGAAACAGCGAGGTTACATTTCTCCTGAAACTTATTAGAAGGAAGAACAGGAAACAGCCCCATTTGTCTGTTTCAAGAAGCTTCACTTCTTTCTCTTCCAACTATTTTTTAACCCGGGTTACCATCCTAAAGTTTCTGAATCTGTCCTGTACGAAGCATCTACTAAGGACGACATTCTCTTAAAAGCCGTCGAAAGAAGAGCACTTTTTTCAGCTGGTTGGGACACAGCGTTAGACAGGACGTTAATTGCAGAACAAATATCCAAACGAGAGGGCTTCACATTCACGCAATACTTCGGACCATTGGCTATACAATTCTCAGTTGACTTGGTGAGCTGTACGCCAAAGGGATTTACAAGGGCAGTTTTCACCGCGGTAACCGTTGACATGAACCCAGGTTTCGGTGACTTGCTTGTTCTTATCTTCTGCCTCAGGGACCGGAAAGTTGTATTACAGTCTTTCAAATTTACAGCTTGCCACTGAGTACATAAAGTCGAAGCTTGAAAATTTTCTCCAATGAAAGCGGTCTACAACTGATCCTCGAGTTGACTCACAGTTTGCAGATGATCTCTGGTGCAGTTTCGGTAGTCGTTGAGGATATTCCTCTTCCGATTCCATCCAACTTGCAGGGTCTCCAGGTGGTGAAATCGCTCAGGGTCTACAAACTTGTACCTCAGACACATGCTGATGTAGGAAAGTTCCGCTTCCATCTGGTTACATCCGGTAATCTTGCAGAGAACCCACAACGAGTGGGCGTAGATCCACAAGAGCCTGCTGAAAGAGTCAATTGCAATAACAAAGCATGGAAATAGAGTGAACGAGCCTTCTTTGTCTTTAGATGTGGAATGGAGGCGATTTCGAAATCTCTAAAGATATTGTTAACATTATTTCATTTTTTTGTGTATAGTCTTACAGCTGACTTTCCCAGTGAAAAGTCCAGTGCAATCTGTAATTTTCCCAGCGTGTTTTTTTAATGATGTGTCATTTTTGGTGCTGTTAGTTCTTTTGTTGGTTTGACCCCATTGTTAGAGGTCTGGTGTCGTGTCTTTTGTAGAGAGAGGTGATGTAAAGAAGCGTTCCCTTTCCTTCCTTCTTTTTTCAACTCTATATAAATGGTTTTTACCTCAAAAAAGGTTTAGCTGTGTTTGAGACGTTCTCCTTCTCATCCTTGTCGTCGTCTTCCATTACCTCAGCCTCGTGTTTTTCACTAAAATGTTTAATATACACCAGCTCACTTGCGACCTTACGTTCTGCTCAATAATACTTCAAGGTGCAAGTTTTCTCCCCCTTCCTCTCTTCATTCACTCACCTTCCCAAGGATCTACGCCCACTCATTTTGGGTTCTCTGCAAGATAGGCTACCGGATGTCCCAGATGGAAGCGGAACTTTCCTACATCGGCATGCGTCTGAGGTACAAGTTTGTGGACCCTGAGCGATTTCACTACCTGGAGACCCTGCAAGTTGGATGGCATCGGAAGAGAAAGATCCGCAACGACTACCGAAACTGCACCAGAGATGATCTACGAACTGTGTGTCGGATCAGTTGTGGACCGCTTTCATTGGAGAACATTTTCAAGCTTCGACTTTATATACTTAGTGGCAAGCTGTAAATTTGAAAGACTGTATCACAAATTTCCGGTCCCTGAGGAACCCAGGTACCTCAGGCATGTTCATGCCTGAGGTACCTGGGTTCATGTCAACGGTTACCGCAATGAAAACCGCCCTTGTAAATCCCATTGGCGTACAGCTCACCAAGTCAACTGAGAATTGTCTAGACAATGGTCCGAATTTTTGCGTGAATGTGAAGCTCTCTCGTTTGGATATTTGTTCTGCAATTAACGTCCTGTCTAACGCTGTGTCACAACCAGCTGAGAAAAGTGCTCTTGTGTCAACGGCTTTTAAGAGAATGTCGTCCTTAGTAGATGCTTCGTACAGGACAGATGTTAGAAACTTCAGGATGATAACCCGGGTTACGAAACAGTTGGAAGAGAAAGAGGCGAAGCTTCTTGAAACATACAAATCGGGGCTGTTTGCTGTTCTCTCTTCCAATAAGTTTCAGAAGAAATGCAACCTTGCTGTTTCTGGGTTATTTCGTTCTTTTGATGGGGATCTAGACCGACACAAGAGTGAAATAGTAAGGACTTTTAACGACAGTGACTTTACGTCTTTGGCTGCCAGACTGAATGGTAACTTGAAAGATACGTTTGCCATTAAGTTCTTTTTGAGAGACCAGAAGGTTGACCTTCCTCTGAGAGTAGTTATCAACGAAGATGGCACGTGGCAAAAAACTGTCTCCACGTTCCTTCAGAATGGTCTTTCTTGCCTAGATTTCAAAAGCCCGTTAGCATTAGGGTTTTCCATGGATTTGATATCAGATATTCAACCGTTTCATTGTAAAGTTTGCACAATTTTGTTTCCTGGATATCAAGGATTTGTATTATTCATTCCAACCAGCCATTTTGCTTTCTAGGGTTCGCTCCTTTCTAGAGGAGAATTTAGTTTGGTTTCAGTCCCAGTCTGGTATAGAGATCAATGATTTTCTAAGGATACTGGAACTGTATCTAAGTCGACATTGGTAAACTATGATGAGCGGACATACATTCAACGTCAAGGCGTATGTATTGGTTCGGCTGTCGCCCCGGCCCTTTAAGAAATATACCTCCGGCGCTTAGACCTAAAATTGCATGAGATGATCAAACATTATCACCCGAGCTCTGTACTTGTTAGAAGATACGTGGATGAGATATTGGTATGTGTCCGTGACTCAGCCCTTGCTGGTTCAATTGAGAATACCGTGTACAGGGAGGCACCGGAGTGGCAGTTTTCTAAAGAAAAGCCAGCCAATAACGTACTTCAGTATTACGATCTCCAGCTCAGATTGGTTCCCGGTTTATGTTGGTCGGATTGCAAAGAAAAGGCTAAACCAGTACTTCCCTTTGATAGTTGCCATTCAAAGCATGTCAAGGCAGGATTGGTTCGCAACATGATTAACAACGCGGTTCAAAAGTCATCTTGGCACTCCGTTATGATGTCGATTGAAGTTGTGTTTTCCCGGCTAAATGTTGCAAAGTATCCTCAAGAATTTATTTCCAAGCAGGTTTCGTACATTGTTGCAAGAGACAAACAAATTAGAAAAATGCCCGACCACAAAAAGTTTGTAGCCGTGCCGTTTTTCCATAAGATTTCATACAATTTAAAACAAGTCGGTGATACGTTTGGTTTACGCATGGCGTTTAGCACAGATAGCAGTTTGAAACGGTTAACTCAGTTCACTTCCGCCCAGAAAGGTTGTTTAAAAAAAACACAGGAAAAGTGTGTTACATGTATTTTAGGTACAGTCTACGAGATCCCTTTTGATTGTGGTTTGTGCGATATAGGTCAAACGAAGCGTTGTCTTAATGATAGACTAGGCGAACATAAACGATGTGTCAAAAACAAGGATCCATATTCCGAGGTATCCAAGCATATTCAGGAGTGTAGGAATTGCGTGCCTTTATGGAACTCGACAACCACAATTGTAACAGATAAAAAGGACCACAAGCGCCTGCTGAAATAGTAAATCGCAATAACGAAGCATGGGAATGCAGTGAACAAGCCTTCTTTGTCTTTAGATGCGGAATAGAAGAGATTATAAATCTCTAATGATATTGTTAAATTATTTCCTTTTTTTCGTGTTTAGTCTTATAGCAACTTTCTCAGTGAAAGGTCCAATGCAATCTGTAATTTTCCCAGCGTGTTCTTTTATGTGTCATCTTTGGTGCTGTCAGTTCTTTTGTTGGTTTGACCCCATTGTTAGAGGTCCGGTGTCGTGTCTTTTGTGGAGAGAGGTGATGTGAAGAAGGTCCCCTTTCCTTCCTTTCTTTTTTCAACCCTATATAAAGGGTACTTACCTCAATAAAGCTTTAGCTGTGTTTGAGACGTTCTCCTTCTCTTCCTTGTCGTCGTCTGCCATTACCTCAGTCTCGGAGTTTTCACTAAAATGTTTAATATACACCAGCTCACTTGCGCCCTTACGTTCTGCTCACAGAATTTACATTATTTTATCAATGTATTGGCAGGGTTTAAGACTACTTGAAGTATTTGTTTAGGGTCACGAGAAATAATTGAATAAACTGGCTAATAAAATTCCCGCTGGCTTTTACCCGTTTCTATATAATTCGTCTACATAATTCGATAAGGTTTTAGATATTTTCTCAAGTTTAGGTTTTTCAATATCAAATTCGAACGCCTCATAAAGATGAGTTAAATATTTCCACGCACTTCTTGAGCAAGCGCAGTCCGTGGCCGAAAGTTATCGTGATTGGCTTCCACGCAAAGGGCCGAGGTTCGATTCCTGGGGGCGTACTTACCTTTTCCTTACTTCTGTACATGTCGCCTTCTGGCAAATTCGAGATCACTGTGGCGTGTTCGAGGTCCGAATGTTGTACGTGCCGAATCGTCTACGCCGATTGTTCCGTAAGTTCTCGTGTGTACATAAGGAACTCAGCGTGGCGAGCCGGAGTCACTCTTTCCATAGAGTAATATAGTATACGTAAAGTGTGGACACTAAGGCTTTATCGCGTCCCAGCTGTTAGGCTTCACAACACCCGCTTGCTGGCGCAGTGGCGCCTAATTATTTATGCATTCGTTCTATTGTAACATTAAATAATAGTTTCCCTTTATTTATATATTTCTAAAACTGTTAGTAGCTTAGAACGTTTTAAAAATATTGCGAATGCGACTAGGGTTTTTGTAAGACTTAAGACGTTGGCAGCTGTCATAACGTCAGCTAAGGTGGCGGGTGCCTGATGGGGCGTGTTGTTGCTGTCATCGTGTGGAGGTCTCGACGTTCTTTCTTTATGAAGAAGGTGAGACGGTTGGAGCACAATCACGTGGATGGTGTTCCGAGCATCTCTTGAGTGTCAGCTGTTTCGCAGAGAAGCTCTTTCTTATGTATATAAATTCGAGCGAGTTGACGCTACAAACGCGAACCTGTTGCCTCGAACAACGCTTTCACTACACGAGCGTGCGTGCATTACAGGTTCGTTGGACTCGTCGAACTCGCTCTCGTAGCTCCGTCTTTGCTCGCCCTTACGGTGAAATGGAGTACACATTTTTACGAACGCCTGCAGAACAGTTATATTTGTAATGGTTGTCTTTGTCGTGAATAGGTTTTTCTGCAGCACTCAATTCTCTCGTACGGTTGTCCCCTTTCTTCCTCTGCTGAGTGAAGCTGATTTAATTTTATATTACACATTCTGCATGATCGGCTCTGGACTATAAATTTTACGCGTGCATTTAAGCGATCGATTGCTATCTAAATCAAAAATTCTGGTTGGTCACGGCAGACAAGGTGAGGCAAGCTACCGCATAATACGAACGAAATCAATTATTTAAGTTACCGATCCTTTCAGATAGCAGCCATCTATGTCTCTAGCCATCTAGTAAACGGAAGCGCCTAAACAGGAAGCCGACACCATCTTCACAAAAGCCGCATGGTGCGCTGACAGTCAGGTTGAGCCGGTGAGGCGTATGGGAGTACCACTCTCTACGTTAGTATACTTCTTTATGATCTTTCGTCTGCTCTCGATCCTGCCGTTACGCCGTAATCGACGGCTTCAACGCGTGTTGTTCGCCATTCTTTTTTATTTTGTCTTGGCACAAGTCCATAACATTAAACGTTTAGTTTCTCTAGTTATTCGCCGCCTCATCCTTTGTCATTCGTGACAATTTGATGAATGTGCGGGGTACCGCATGTTCGTTCAGCGTACTTCTCCGAGGGTCCTCAGTGCAAGTCCGATCCCAAGCTCACGAAGACCCAACGAATAGAGGACCGGGGCGCGATCAAGTCGCCGCACCCAAGGCCCACCCCAGGAACTTGGACTTATGCCACCCAAGACCAAGCAGCCAACAAGGCCGACAATGGGCAACCAGTCGCCGCAGATCCCAGCCGCCGCCGCCGTCATATACCTACCCGTCGCACCCCGGACACCGAAGGCTTTTCATGTGGAGGTGAGGACATAGAGGATTGGCTGCAACGCTATGAACGTGTGGCCAGCCATACCCGATGGTATGGCGGGCCACACGTTAATCAATCAATACTTTGCTTTACATAGACATCATCAGTAGTAAACAGCGAGGCAGGTCCGTGCCTCAACTTGTTTTATGTTGTTGTTTTTTGTCAGTGTATGAGATTCAGAGAACATGAACAATACTCAGTATACAACGAAAGTGATTCATAACAAGTCTTCTCCCTAATTTTTCACGGAGTATTTGTATAAGCTCGGGAGATTATCAAAAAGCTTACCAAAAAGTATTTTCACAGTGCCTTCCGAATTTCGCCGGCTTACGAAATTTGTTCACACACTGAAATTTCCTATATGGATTTTATATTTATCTGTTCCTGCCTCGGCATAACCGCTCTAGATTTGAATAAGACAACGCACATTTTTATGCCGACTGTTCTTCGTCATATTAAAACAAAATGTTTAACGAATGTCTCTTCCATTTACACGTCGGAGAAATGTGGAGTGCCACATATTTTGAGCGACTAAATGCTCTTCATGCACTCGTGGACATCTATGAAAGTGCATTTTAGGTAGGCGTTACAAGTATCAGTACTATACTAAATTTGTAAGCACTTACGCAAACCGTAACGTAAAGCACGGCGACAGTGGAGGTGTGATGTCTGAGCCGCTATGGTGTCATTTCGGAGCAGATCGACTGAAGGAACGGTGAAGTATCGAGAGCGCACAACAGAGGCCTCATACGCGTTTCGAATTAAACCGAAGTTAAATACGAAAGAGACACACATTATTAAAGATAGCACAAAACCGAAGTAGGCAAGACAAAGTGCACTCTCAAATGAAGGTTAATTGAAACAAAAACACATTATTATTGCCATCTTTACGGCTATGCGTCTAGAAAATAAAACTTTGTATCCGTCGGGGGATTTGACGTGGCACTAACGCACTTGCTTTTCCCTTGCTTTGTGACACAAAATGCATCGTTAAATTGTGAGGAAGTTTTATAAGCGTATCTCCCGAGAATTGTTGTTCGTGCTAATTCCGGGTCCCATGGGCACCTTTCCCAGTGCACCTCCAGATTGACATGTGGGGACTGTTTTACTGACCATGCATGTAATCTTACTTTCTTGTAATCTTGTTAAAAGCGTCCCGTGGAATGTTTCGACGGAGCGCCGAAAATGTCCAGAGTCAATATGGAGCGCGGTCGATGGCGCAAAACCGCGAAGTGTTCCACTAACAGCTATCGGTGTAAAAATTACGTACACTTTTTAGTCCTTGGAGTTTCCTTTTAAAGCTACCACATCATTAAACAACAGTTTGGTTTCAATCGGCGTAGATAAACATCCAAAATTAATTCTTAAAAAAGCAACGTCAGAAAAAAAGAGGTGCAAAGAAGCTAGTCAATGTAGTACCCTGCAACTATAGAAGGCTACTTCCACCTGTCCTTTTTGGTCATGGCTATATTCTGCGACGTGGCGCTTAAACCGCACCAAGCCAATGCGCCCCTGACTCCGCTATTGGAAGACTACGTCATCCACAGGGCGAACAACCATTTGGAACATAAATTTTCACGTAAAGGAAAATAAATTAAGTGCAATATTTACGCCCCGAGACGTAATTTAGGTGAAGGTATCCCTGTCTAAGCCGCGCCCATTAGCGAAACGTACTCAGCCATAGCTAAGCACCAACGTCCAACCTTCATTAGCTGTACAGATGGTTCATCTGCAGAGTAGTTGTTGCAAATATTTATCTCTAAGACCATGTTTGACATGATTTTACGTTTTAGAAACCAACATTTTTTGTAGATTCATGATGGTTTTCAAAAACCTCACGACATCTCCAATTCTGCTTTGATTTCAAACGGTATGGAACATTGTTATTACGGCGAAAGCATTATATGTCTCATTGTTCGGTCGACCTTTGAGGTCCTTGAGCGAAAACACGTTGGCGACACGAAAGGTACCAAAACCAAAGGTACCAATTAAACGGAGCCAACATTTCTTCGTCAGAGAGCGCGCTGTCTTCGGAAGCTCGCCATCACCGGGACCACAGCCGACGCCACGATCCGAGTGAGCCAACGAAACGGTGCCAAAAGTGCGTCATCAGAGAGCTTGCTGTCTGCAGAAGAAGAGAGAAAGTTTCGGATCCAGGAAAGAGTTAAGTCGTCAATGTGAAGTGAGGAGAGCTACTATATATTAGACGGCAACGCGGCGCCCCTATTAAAAGATCTCATTTGTATGAGACATTTCTTGAGTCCAATAAACACATATGAATCATACAATATATATAAGAACATATAAGGACCATATAAGAACCATATAAGAGCTATATAAGATATCTAAGACATATAAGAACCACATAAGAAACTTGTGCAGTTTCTTATAAGTTTCTTATATCGTTCTTATATGTTCTTATATATATTATATAGTTCCTATATAGGTCTTATATGGTTCTTTTATGTTCTTATATATCTTGTATGATTTATATGTGTTTATTGGACACAAGACCTTTCCCATGCAAATGGCTTTTTCACTAGGGATGCGGTCGAACGGTTTGGAGAAGTCTAAGAATATGGCGTCAGTCTGGGTGTTTAGGTCCATCTTGCTATGTATATCGTGTGTGAACTCAAGAAGTTGGTTGTCGCATGAGAATTCCTTACGAAATCCGTACTTGTATCTGTAAAAAAAGTTGTTTTGTTCAAGATTGGATATGACATTTTTAGAAAATAATATGCTCCAATAGCTTTGAGACAGCACTTGTTAATGAGATGGGTCGGTAATTGTTATGTGAGTTTTTACTGCCAATTTTAAAAACTGGAACGATCTTCCCGTTCTTTCATTCAGAAGGGATGGATCCGGTATATAGTGATTGCTCAAAATATAAGCAAAGTATATTTGATAATACCTCAGTAGTATACTCTACTGAAAAAAATTATATGAATTTATTTCTGATATGTTTATTGGACACCTTTTTTATATCAGAACTTATTATTTCATATCAGTTTTATATGCCGCATATCAGTTACACTAGGCTAGGTGGCGCTAGGTACCGCCCAATTCATGTGCTACAAAAATGTTTATTCACTCACGCCACCATGTAGATACATTACGCAGAGCACTAGCATCAGCTGAACATATACATTGAGGGCATACACATACACGGCACAACAAACATGAATACAACAGCACACCCAATAACTAATTCCGAGCTCTGCTTTTCCGCCTTTTTTCAGGTCGTTTTGTAAGTACGGAGTTTTTCGGTGACCACCTAAGCAAAAATAATATTCTCAGCATGTTGATTTTTCTTCAGTAATGTCATACCTCTGAGAGTATTTTGAACGGCTCAGGGTATGAATCTCTTAATAAAAAGTAAACGCTCATTCCGTAATTATTTGAAAGCCAATAAATCAAGCCGCTCCACTACGGTTCGAAGTCACGTGTTTGCTTGCCCGCGCGGCACGTCGTATACTGAAAAATATTATATGAATTTATTTCTGGTATGTTCATTGGACACATTTATATCGGTTGGCATATGTTGCATATCAGTTCTTATATGTCGATATCAGTTTTGGGGTATTTCATATCAGTTCTTATATGTCGCATATCAGTTTTTGGGTATTTCATATCAGTTTTACATATCGCATATAAGTTTTTGGATAATTCATATCAGTTTCATATGTCGCATATCAGTTTTCGGATATTTCATATCAGTTCGTATATAGATTCATATGTTTTTCAGTAGGGTATTACGCAATACTTAAGTGGTCATCTTGTCAGTGCCCGCCGCGGTTGAGAATTTAAGGTTATTGATGAGTTTTAGAATTCCTGGAGGCGACACGGAAATGGGTCCCATAAAACGGTAGTCTATCTCTGCCACAAACGGATTATTATTTGGGTCTTCAGTTGTGACAACAGACGTGAAGAAAGAAATGAGGACTGTCGCGTAGCTCGCGTCGGGTACGAGTTGGCCAGAATCACTAAGTTGGCGATAAATTTTTTCAGAACTTAGTTGGATTAATTTAAAGTAGAGCAAGTAATTTGCAATTAAAGTACTTTTTCTTTGCGTCTTCTAGAAAAGAAATATATTACTTTTCGCAGCTATAGTACCTCGACCACAATGCATCCGAATTGGATTGTTCTGCCTTCTGGAATAGTCTTTCCTTTTCGTTACGAAGCGTTTTTAGTTCTTTATTATAACAGGGCTGACTGATGTCGGAAAGAATTGAAACAAAGGGAATATGAGCGTCATTGCGGGCAGTTAAATTATTTTTAAACATATCCTATTTATTTTTTAATGTACGAGTACAAAAGCCGGCGGTGGATGAAGAACAAAAGTGCAGGAGTCTTTTATTAATTGAGTAGCAGTCAGCCTTTACGTAATCTCCTATCAGCTTAAGAGTACGCAGCGTTTGGGAGGTGGATAAGCTTAACTTCAGATTCACAATTTTATGATCACTGAAACCGTTGGAGCGAGTCAAGGAAGTGATTACGTCTGGTGCTGGTGCTAGTACTAACTCCAGATCGTTGTTGCCGCGCGTGCTGGCGTATACGACTTCTACAAGGTTGAAATTTCGGCCAATATCCACGAAATTTGTATCAGTATTATCTTGGAATGAAAGCGTCGACCAGTCCATACATGGAAAGATAAAGTCACTAAATACAAATAAGCCGGCTTTCGGATAGTCGCAATGGATCAGGTTTACGTTATCGTGAAATGAATCGCATAATGTTGAGTCACTGATGGGTGGTCGATAACAGACACCAATTATGGTTTTCTTGAATGAAGTATAAAGACAGATCTATAGCATCTCGATGTCTTTATGAAGTTTTATCACGCATAAAGGAATGTCCCTTCTGACAACTATTAAGTTACCGCCTCGCCTCCTGATACCTCCGTCACGGCCATAATTTTTGAAGTCTGCGGAAGTGTTAAATACTTCCTTATCAAGTATACCAGGTTTTAACCAAGTCTCTGTTAAGATCACAACGTCGGTATTCTCATCGTACATATATTGTGACAGAAAATAATGTTTAGCTATTACACTGCGGATGTTAGTGAACAGAAATGAAACATTTCACTTTTTATCCGAGATTCTTGATAAGACCCAATTAGGACAGAAGGGCTTAGATTTTTGTTTCGTTCGCTGTTATGCTGTCAGTTGTTTACACTGATATCCATTTTGAGTTTATTAAACGTCAGCTTGTAAGACATATTTTTTTCTTTTGTAAAATGGAGAAGATTTCTTCTAGCAATGCGAACGTCCAAAGAAAAGTCTTCTCCTATGGCGAAAGGTGTCCCCTGACGCAATGAACCAAACATTAACATCCGATATGTTTCCTTGAATCTCAAAAACTTCACCATTATTGGCCGATTTGTTTCCGCTGAGAACCCTCCCAGGTGATGGGTCCATTCAACACAATCAGGGCATATGGTCTGTTAAAATATTTGCGTGCATAACTCTAAAATGTTTGCCTCGCTCATGGCCCACATTTCGTTTTCAGAGTCCGCGATACCGTAAAACAAAAGGTTACAACGGCGAAGTCTCTTTCCTACATTATCGCATCTGGCCTGTACATGACTAATTTTAAATTCCAGTGACGGAATAGTATCAGCAGGTAAGAGCGAAGGAGATTTGGATTTCAACTGCGCTAGCTACGCTTCTATTGCTGTTACTTTGTCCGATAACTGTTGCAATTTGGTATCTGTGGTATTCTGTTTACCTTTTAGTAGTCTTACTTCACTTAGAATTTGTGTTTGGCCTTCAATTCTTCGCACAGTTGCTAAGATTGTTGTCTTCGAGTTTCGGGGCAAGAATTTGATTCAACATCTCCCGCCAAAAGAAGGCGTAGATGCAAAAGTAGGAAGGGAAAAGATGGAATACTTTGGTGGTCAAAGGGGCACGGCACCGTGAAGAAACAATGGTTGCTCTACCGACAGGTAGTGCAGTGGTCTAAATAATTATAATCTGTGAGTATAGTGACGGTGAGTGCGCCTCCAGCTTCCTTCGTTCTTGTGTGCCTTTTGGCTCTTTATCTGGGTGATCATGAACTAACTCGCCAACTGTCCCAAATTGCCGTTTTAATCTTCTTCCAAACCCATTCTCACCTCAAGAAAAACAAGTTTTGTGCGGTGTTCATGCGCGGAGCGAAGTAGTTCTTACGAGATATGGTTGTCGGAGGAAAATGAGATGCTTTTGGCGTTTAAAATGTGTACGTCTTGGTAAGATAACATACATATAATCTAAAATTCTCTTACATATACCCTAATTATCAGCATAAACGGAAAAATTAGTAATGCTCTATGAAGTACCGACCTTTTTTCAGTACGGTTCTTGAGGTGAAAACGGGTATAGTCAAACGTAATATTTGTGACATTTTATCGTTTGCACCATTCGACATTCGGTTTGATCTGTGGTTGGCAAATGTATTCTGCCTAAAACGTCTGTGGCTCGATCACCGGCCGTGCATTCTGGCCGACGATAAGTTGTTTTCCAGCAGTCAGACATTCAAAGAACGGTTAAAAACTTCAAGTAGAGGATAAGAAACGTACAACACAAAAAACTCAAGACATGTCTTCATTTTATTCACTATAAAGCTGCGTATTTTAAGATATCTGTTTACACTGTGTGAAATTGGAGAACGCAAAAGAGGTTAAGAAAGCCTGCTTCTGAAGTTCATGCGGCCTTCTTTTATTTCCCGTAGTGTCCACGCTAGCCATGTCCGCCGTATCCGCCATGGCCGCGATGACCTCCGTGCCTGTGCCCTCCATGACCGTAACCACCATGGTGCCCGTGGTGGCCACCGTATCCGACAGATCTTCCGTATCTGTGTCCTCCGTGGCCGCGCCCATGGCCATAGCCGCCATGACCGTGTCCTCCGTGATGACCGCCGTATCCGCCGTAGCTTTTCCCAGCCGACACGAGGGCCAGTGCCAGAAGGAACACCAGTATTGCAGCCTGGAAACCGGAAACCAGAGGGGTTTGTTACGCCCATTGAGACTGAACTTAAAAGAGCAAGAGCCACCAATTGCTATACTCCTCTTCAGTCTAGGTGAGAGCATAGCGGTAGCCAGAGAAGCGAGCTCAGGGCTTTCAGAATCCTACCAAGCGTGCCAGCTTGTAAAGTGCAGAAATAGTTCAAAGTATCATGCTCGTTCTTGTAGATTGGGGATCGCTCGAACACAAACTGATACGCACTATAATAAAAAAACAATGAACACCTTTGTGTTAGCTTTTGAAACCACACAAAAGGTTTGTTTAGTATTGTTGATTTGACCACTGAATTGTTCAGAAGCATTATTAACCTTTTATATTGTATTTATCTAACTTTGGATTATACTGGAGGAAAACGAAATATCAAACCTGGAAAGTCAATGAAGTCTATTGTTTAAATTAATGCTGGTCACAATCCCGGAGCTCGCAGCAGGTTTTTCCAAAATTTACTCAATAAACGTTGTCCGCCATTCCCCCGAAATTATTCTGGCGGTTCGTTTCTGATATTACTTTACCTTAAACTTGTGCTTTTAGAGCTTACGTTGTCTTGACAACCGCAAAGTTTGTGAACAATTCCAGAATTAAACGATGTTTCTTTCATACCTTGATTAAGCATTTTATTTGAAAGACACACTAGAGTTTTTCCTGTTGCAGTTACAATATGGAAGGTAGTAAACATAAAACAGAAGCAATATTAATATTCCGCAATATTTAGAGGCACTTTAAATCACAAACAGAAAACGTGGTTACTAATGTCATATATAGTCTAAAACTTAAAAAAGGACCACTGCACTTTGGTCTTCCACTTAGAACTACAAAGACTCCGAACTTTGAAAATAACCGGACTAAAACACTTACCGTGAACTTCATTATGCGATGCTGGCTGTTACTGTGGTAACTGCTAGGAAGTTGGAGCTTCAAGTGCAGTCTCGGTGTGCTATAGGATCCTCTTAAGCAGCTTATGTAGTCGACTCGCCGTGTTTCAAGGACACGTGTAATGCGTTGTTTGCGCTAGACTTCACCGAGGTAGTTTGATGTGTTTTTTTACACGTATCATAAGAGCCACAACAGGTGTTTTTACTGGAACGTGTTGCTCTGAATATTTCACACGTGCAACGCGTCCGGCTCTTGCAACAACAGTATAGAAGCAAAACAAATTTGTTCATGTAAGTGGAAGGCGATAGATGGGGAAACAATACGCCATACGTTGTAGCCGCGTTAATATTTCTATATTTAGCCCCACATGGAACGACTAACGGACTGGTCGCATTATATTTTCTCTTTGTCCAGTGTGAACACTATGCTAGGTTTGACAATTTGTTTAAACTTCAATCGGGATATATAATTCTCGATTCTATTGGTTTATATTACTAATGCCTCCAAATAATATGGGTCATTCCACTCTGGAACATTCTCTCCGCTGTAGACACCAAAATTGATATCAACATAGACACTCCAAAATCTTGTATTTCCTGGCTGTAGCATAGATGGAAACAATGCAGTAATAATCTGTACTTAGAATTTTGGGAACCCACGTTTATTACTCGCAGGCCTGTGAAACGTTTCTTTGCTTTGGGTAGTATAAACGATGTACGCTCAACCGTAACTCCAAAAAAAAAGAACCTCTCTATTCGGAGATTTTTCTTAAAGCATTGTCATATATCCAATAAAGGTACCCGATTACAATACGATGCTTGCGCAAAGGCGTCAGACGTGTATCCGGTATCCTAGTCGGAGGCAACCGTTGAGCATTTAGCACGCATTCCAATTAAAATCTAGTTTCCATAACTATGTTCTTCCAGAAAAAAAAAAAAAAACAAAGTGCCCGAATGTCCCGCAATACTGCGTATTTGATTCATGTATTAATGTATCACATGCAAGACCTCTTAAGTTTAAATACATACAGACACTGAAGGTTGTATCAGTTAAAAATTTGAGTTTTGTGGTAAGTCAGTATTTTTACTAACAGTGCTTTCTTGGCTTTTTGACCTAGCTTGTACAATCCACTAGACTCTAAGTCTTTCATAATAAAAGTACCGGGTATTTCAACGAAGATCTTAAAAATTACATGATATGGTGGAAATCAAAACATGTAGCACAAAGCTCTGTGCGAAAATTTGACTTTTGTTTGGAATTCGGGGGCCTTGAGAAGCCCGAAGCCAGAGTCAAACCTGACCTTCTGTGACTAGAATCTCCATATATTGGCCCTAATTCACCAAACATATGCAAGAGTTAAGCTTCAATGCCTGGTAGTCTAACTGTATTTTGGCATCGTTGGTTCAAAAACGCCAAACAAGTGACCCGATTAGGCTTACTGTCTGATACTTAGGCTGTTATCTGGCATTTTTGGGCCCAAGTAGCGAAACAAGTGGGAAAGTTGGGCTTCACTTTCAGATTGTTCGTTTGTCGTTTGGCACATTTAGGCCCAAATTGCCACACAACTGCGAGTGTTAGGCTTGCTGCCTGGTAGTACAACTCTCATACGCCATCTTTGCTACCAAATCTCCAAAAGGTCTCAATGATAGCCATCACTTCCTGGTGGTTCGACTGTCATCTGCCATTTTTGGGTCCAAATCGCCACAAAAGTGCCAGGGTTACGCTTATTACATGGTAGTTCGACTGTCACCTGGCATCTTTGAATCCAAATCGCCAAACGAGTGCCAGAGCTAGGCTACGATTCCTGATAGTTCTGTTGTCATCTGGCATCTCTGGGCCTAAATCGCTTAATAAGAGCCAGAGTTAGGTTTATTGTCTGAAAATTTATCTATCATCTGGCGTCTTTGATACCAAACCGTCAAACAAGTATTAGAGGCTTCATTTTCTCGTAGTCCGGTTTGCATCTTGCACCTTCGGGCCTAAATTTCCAAACAAATGAAATAACTTATACCTAATCTATAAGAAGTGACGAAATTCCTTGCATTTAGCAGAGTTAGAGTTTTCCTTTCATTCATTCATTGTCATTCCTAACCAGGTGGATGTCCACCGAAAGGTTTACGTTTAATTTTATCAATAACTTTGTAACGGACGACTAACATATTTGCTGAAGTAAATTGTAAAGCAATTTCCTTACAAATATGTACCTAACGGCTCTGTTGTAAATCAGCTTTTATTGACGAACCTCCCCCCCCCCTCCCCCCCAACGGATAGGGCTGCTGTCGGCCATACACTCCCCCGTTTCCACATGGGGGAGTCCTGTAGCATCGGCAGAAGCCGCTATAAACAAATTCGCCAGTACGGCGCCGCCGTTCATGAAATGCTGCGAACTTAGAAAAAGGTGCTCGAGAACGGCGCTGGCTCGAGCTATAAACGAATCGGTTTTTATCTGACAGACGGCTCGTTAATATCTTGAGCGCATCGGAAACAAAATGCGTGCATTATGTGTTCGCGCAGTTCGCGGGTTTATGGTTCATGTGAGAATATGGATTATTTAAAAAATGCGATGAAGTTGAATGGTCTGGGAACTTGTGAGAATTCAGTTTTAATAAATATGAAATTTAAAATGGCTGCATACAAGAATTGATGGCAATAAATGCCGCCAGTTTCTGTGTTCGCCATATTTGTTATGGTTTCGCTTCCTGCATTTATACACACACATCAAGTTTTTATTTTGTTTACTTTAGCTAGTTCTCCTTGTCTCCGAGTCAATAGAGATATTATTAACACATTGTGCTGTGCATGCCTCCTGCCCTAAATCTCTTTTGACATATTTAATCACCTTAGTGTCCATGATGGTGATGTCGAATGGCGAGTTCGAAAGTGAGTCTCATTCAACACTCCGAGTAATTATGTCTGTGATCCTTAACAGAAATCCTTTATGAGAGCATTTTAACCTCAAACTGACCCTGTAATGGCTGACTAGATATAAATGCTTTGTACAATTCTACAAGCCCTTGAGTTTCCCCATCTGCTACCAGTCCCAAAGAGTGACGCAACGCACTCGATTAACACGTGTTCGTTTATTACAGTCATTGTCGCCCGCCAGTCTGAGACTCACACGCTCCCCCCCCCCTCCCCCGCATACTTCGCAAGGCCTCTGTCAGCGGCGCAGCGCCACTAGCGTGAACGACAGTACTTAACCGCCTTGAGGGGGAGATGGCGAGGTGTGGTTTATGATGCGGCAACCTAATAAGACGCTTTCTGCCACCAGGGTACTTTCAAGGTACACATTCAAGTCTTATTAATGAACCCTTCGGGCTCCTCCGTCCTGTAGTCCGCAGGACAAAATCTAGTTACCTCCAATCCACAGCATCAAACCTAGCTTCTATTTACCTTTCACACTTCCGCCTGTCTGCCCCATGTGCAACCTACACTTTACAGCTTTTGACCACCGGGAAGCTTTCTAATTCAAACCAAGAGCGAAACAAAGCGTTTATCGGGTATATTTTAATAAAACCCTTCGGTGGGCGTCAGATATATGTCTAGAGGGATGGGGAGTGTCTTTCGGCAGTTTCTGTTGAGCTGAAGATATGCACTGCTCCTAAGAAAGTGCAATGTTTAAGCCGGCTATGAATTCCGAAACTAATTTCGTTTTTACCACAATGTTTACCATGGCTGCTATGGTAAAAATTGTGGCAAGTCCAGGCTGATATCACCTGTCAACTCGATAATCAATCAGTGAATTCGCCAATCGTGAAAGCTTGTTCCTGTACGTTATCTTTCAGTTTGACCAAACCTGTTTTCTTTGATATATCATCCGACACGTAGCAGCAAAGAACTGTTAGAAAAAGGTAAGCATGTTGTTATTGTCATTACTTGAATGCCTTTTTTCTTCTGGCGCTTTCTCTTCTTCTCAAATTCAGTGCTCTAAAAACTAAAACTACTGCGAAGGCATTAGGATGAAGGGCAACTCAGTTAAATTAGTACAAGTAAAAAAGCTAATAATTTTAATACCCGATAAAATGGTTTAACACTGTGACGAGCTTTTATTTATTAAAGGACGCAAGGATTTCCTTGACTATTCCTTGTACTTTCCTTAGAAAAACCAACGAACAATAAGTATCTGAGTGATCTATAATTTCCTTGTTTCACACTTTGTGTTTCCCCGAAGGCTTTCATTTCAGGGATGGAGTATGCGCGGTAAGCTATAACAGCAGCCAAAACGATCCTTCAATGGTATATAAAAACAGAAAAAACTACCTAGATTGAAATAACCCTAGAGACAGTTTGAGTGCAGTCAGTCAAGGTTTCACATTCAATTATTCAGTTCAGAATATATGCAACAACCAACGCCGAAAACCCAAGCAGAAGAAAGCGGTTTTATATATGAAAACACATATCGGTTTAGAGATGCCAGTATTCAGATTTCATAAAATTATTATGATACTGAGTTCTGCAGTTTAATATTTTAGGCGTGGCTTCTTTCGAACCGCAAGCCTCTGTTACAGACTTACTACAATTTAAAAAAAAGAAACTGAAGTGGTTCTTGAATTTTAAAAAGAAAGTAAACTTTTAATGGAAACACTTTAATGTTTCCGTTTTAAGTTTTATTTCGATATTATTGGTAGGAGCGTCGTAATCGCCAGTTAAAATCTGACGTAGCCCCGCTCGTTGCAGCATTCCGAGAGCAAGAGAACGCGAGGGAAGAGAAAGACTAGCAAAACGGACGTCATCGGCGGGGTCAGATGATCATTGCTCGCAAATAAGCTGGCTCAGAGATGCTCCTGAAAATGTCACAACGCTTTTGACAGATGACAGGCAGCAAAGAGGCTCGCCGTAAGCTCTCCAGCAATCGCTACCCGTATCTTTCAATAGCAATGCAGTTTACCTTTACTTCTGCAAAAACGGATTGCCGTAATTGAATTCATGGTGAGAAAAGCTATAGAGGTATGCTCCCAAATTCTATTTTGCGTAAAGTACTTCAGCCTCCTTTTAAAAGACGACCTACAGAATCCTCTTCAGCCGGAAAGAAACCTGGTTCCCAGTTTCCTTCTCTCCAGGTTGTTCGTCGGCTATTAAACGAACACGGCATCTTTAAACAGGCTGTTAGTCGGCCTTTAAACGACTAAGGCATCTTTACTTGTCCAAATTAAATACCAAGGCGGGCGGCGGCCTTTTTACGACAATTTCACGACAGCCTATAGAACTGTAATTAAATGTAATTAGCGTGTATATTCCCTTTCTTTAGCTGTGCACGTATCGTCCTTGACAAGGCAGCGCAGGCGCTTGTAATTTTTGAGCGCACATTGTAAGTATGTCATCCGCCCTGTCAAGGAATCGTGTCACTGTGCTTCAAGACCATGTAAGCCTGGCACTCAAGAGAAATGGCCTCCGTGAGCGGACACCCAACTGGGTGGAGAAGTTGCGATTTTGATTTTCTCTGGTGTAATAAATTTCGCTGTGTTGCTTATCTTTGTTACCTCAATATTTACGGTTGCATTGTTCAAGTCGGTGGAGCGACAGTGCAATCTCAACGGTTTTCGTCCGCAGACTGCTTGGTTCTGAAGTGCGAGTCGAACGAAACCTTGGCAATTCTTGTTTTAATTACAGCCATGCCTATTTAACATGAAACCTGTCAATACGGGAACCTGATTATAAAAAAAAGAGGTACAGTGCCAACGTGCGTATCCCTTTTCCTACCACTTCCTTCCGCCTTACGAGAGAGGCGAGGTGGTAGCTGCGCGTCTCAGCTGCATGGAGGCAGAGCCGCTGGTGTAAACAACGCTCCGGTAGAAAACGGAAATCTAGAAACGCGTTCAAATTCATCATCTTTCGGAACGCCGTAAAATGCTCTATGTCCATTAAGTATTTTCTAAACTAGGCTCATTTAGTGGTTTTCTCTTGTATTTAGCAAGTTTCAAACTGGAGTCATGAATATTTTTTTAAAAACTAAAACGAAAGTTAGCAAGTTATACTTAATACTTTACCCAATTTTCATGAGTTTCTTCGCAAAATCCCGACGTCCGCATTGTTTACAGTTTGCTCCTGTGAAAAACTTTTCTTCTTAACCCCTTCATTTTTAGGGATTTTTATACTTCACTGTAACATCCGATACCTTCAGTACAAGAAAGTCCAGCATATTGTACAACAGAACGTCAAAAACCCACCAAGCATTGTTAGCACGTGGATCGAAACCTTGCGCTGCAGAACCCAGGGATTGTGGGTTCAATCCCCACCACGGCCCATTTCGATCTGGATGAGCATCGTACCGGCGTGCGGTCCTCTATCACTACTGCCTGGTGCACCCTTAAGACCCCTGGCTAGCGGTTGTACTGCACTGTCTAAATTTCTCATCTACAGCTGAGAGACAAGTCGCCCGTTGAGGCAGACTAAGTTTAAGCTGTATAAACATGCCCATAAACGAAACTGATACTACCTTCCGCGTCTGCATGTATTAAAACTTAAAATGTCTTGCGATTTATTCATTCAATCCTGGCTGACATTGCACATATTAAGGGACATTTATTTCTTTTTAACTGGGAAAAATATTCATGGAAATTAGAAGATTTTAATTGGGGTG
Source organism: Ixodes persulcatus (assembly GCA_013358835.2). Classification (NCBI taxonomy): domain Eukaryota; kingdom Metazoa; phylum Arthropoda; class Arachnida; order Ixodida; family Ixodidae; genus Ixodes; species Ixodes persulcatus. The sequence goes on from JABSTQ010000188.1 coordinate 27,195, forward strand.
CGTGTTATGAGCTCAAGGCTATTACAATGTGAATAGAAAGTTTCAATCTATTGTACGTACTGTACGAACGCGTTAATAAAGCTTTATAATTGTATGGTTCTTTATTATATTGGAATTAAGATTGTGCTTGCGTCGTTCATATTACCCAATTGAAACTGAAATATCGCAATGCCAAGAGATAATACTTATGCGTTCCTAGAATTCCAACTATTCATTATAATTGTATTGTTTTATTTATGTTTCTGCCATGATATATAACGATTTCCGCAGTTATTATTCAGGTATAACTTTTTCTGTCAACAGCGGAGATGGTGTGTCGAAGGAGAATGTCCCAGAATTTTAGGAACATTGATAAAAGCAAGTCAATAAAAATCAATTATATACTCGAATCCAGGTTCAAACAAGTCTTCAAACCTAACATAGTTTGAACACTACACACAGTGTAAATACAGCCCTACTGGTCTTTTTCTGCTTCCACGTGGGGCTCAAGACACAAACAGTAACGTAGTTATCACGCACGTTGCAAAGTTTCCCCATCCAACCGCCTTCCACTAGCATTAGGCGATTTGTTTTCCAGCTATACTCTCGTTGCGAAAGGCAAACGCGTTACACGCGCGAAGTATGCAAAGAGCAACACGTTCCAGTAATAAACATTTTTTGTGGCTCATATAATACGAGTAAGAAGACATCAAACTACAGAGGAGAAGTCCTGCGCTAGACAACGCATAACACGTGTTCTTGAAGCATGGCGAGTGGACTATATAAGCAGATTAAGAGGATCCTAAAGCGTACAGAGACTGCACTTGAAGCTTCCACTTTATACGAGTTACCTCAGTAACAACCAGCATCGCATAATGAAGTTCACTTTAAGTGCATGACGATTATATTTTGACTGTTTAACTCAGTTTTTTTTTTTTGGAAGGTTGGAGCCTTTGCAGTTTTTAGTGGAAGATCAAAGCTTAGCGGGTTTTTGTTCCAAGTTATAAACTTGATCCTACATTAGTTACCACGTTTTTTTGTTTTATTATCGGAAACTTTCTCTATATGCTCCAAAACATTGACGTAGCTACTGTTCTATTTCTATGTACCTGCCATAATGCAACGGCAAAAGGAAAAACTCTAATGCATCTTTCAAATCGGATGCTTAATCGAGGTATAAAACAGTCTTTCTTTATTTTTTGAAGTTTGCACAAACTTTGCGCTTATCAATGCTACGTTAGCTGTAAAAACACACACATTTAGTATAAAGTCGACTATAAAACTCCGAAACAAACCGCAAAAAGCCTTTTCGCGAAATGGCAGACGACGTTCTGTGAGCAAATCTAGGGAGCACCAGCTGCGGGCCTGAAGATTCAGACCAGCTTTAATTTCCAAAAAAGATCTCGTACACTTTTCCAATTCAATGTTTCGTTTTCTTCCAGTGTATTAGAGTTTCAAAGAAATATAATCTAGACAGGTAAGAATGCTTCCATAACATTCAGATACCCGCTCTACAACACTCCATACACACAAAGATTGTGTATTTTGAAGTACAGCTAATGAAAATCTGTTTAGCTTTTTATTATAGTCCGTATCAGTTTATGCCTGAGCCTTTCCAAATCTACAAGCACGAGCATGATGTTTTGAAAGGCGTCTGTACTCAACGGGCTCGCGCACTTTGTAAGATGCTGAAAGCCCTTGTCAAAGGTTCGGAATATTAGTATGATCCAAACGATCCCCATGCAAACAAAGTTTATAATTTTGATAGGACCGCTGACCGGACGATAGGTCCACGTCCTGGTGGACGGACTCACTGTGAGGGGCGAGGGACGAGACGGAGACGTTGCGTTAAGATAATTGAACGATTTACTGGAGTCACGTTCAAACCTGCAACACCAAACGCGAACAAATAACGAACACAAGCCAACTCGTGCCCTTCTCGCGCGTGGCGCTTTTACACAATGAAATTCAAGGAAAAAAAATCACACCGCTTTTCTTAGCGCGCAGGCGCTACTCACACACACACAAAAAAAATATATCCGTCATAGCAAATGTTTACAGGCTGTGTCCATACTGGACGCTAAACACGAACAACGAAAAAAAAGTATAACACAATAATAGCAATAAATGTTATACAATTCTACGAAAGTGAGTGAAGCGAACCTGGGTCCGGAGAGTGGTGTGGGTGACGCGGGCCTGTGCGACGCTGGTCGAAACGGGGAAGTCTGTGCGCGCTTGGATGCTCCGTGAGATGCTCCTCGGCACCACACTCATCCACGAGCACGCACACTTGGGGGCAGGGTTGGGCAGTATCGCGATACAAATGTATCGCGATAGAATTTCAGAGATACATTTCGTATCTGTATTTCTGTATCGCGATACACTTTTTTCACCAGTATCTGTATTCCTGTATCGAAATACATTTGGAATGTTTCTTTGTATTGCGATACAATCAGGATGAAATGTATTTCGTTACATTTATTGAGAAATACCCCGCCCCCCCCCCCCCCCCTTAAAAAAAAATCCAAGTCCAAACGCATTCTTTTCTTACTTCTGAGGGCACTAGGGTCGAGAAGATGCTGGGCATTGTTACTATGCTGACCCAGGTTCCTTCCGATTCTCCAAACTATTTTTCTATGCGTCCTCTTCTCTCTTCTGAGACGTCTTGCGTAGTCGGGGTCCGGGGATTCGAACCAGATGGCGTGCCAGGGGTGGAGTCAGAGCATCTTCTGCCACAGGTCCTTAGGTAGGGATTTCTTGAGTCATTGTTAGCTGGCATCGAATGCCCAGTGCTAACTGTCTCTCTTACCGTAGCGTGTTGAACTTCACGCAGAGGATTTCAACTCATACTCGAATGCGTCTGCGGTTGCGTCCGTAATATTGCACGGGTCAAGGCTACGTCATCAGCCGACGTGAACGTGACCCGATGCGCTGGTGATCAGAAACCCAGGAAGGAGGCCAGACGTGGCCTCGCTGTGCCGACCGATACTTCGTACACCTGCGACTCGTCTCGAGCGCGCTCTTTCTCGGAGAGCTCCCACCTGTGCCGGCAAAATCAGGTCGCAATCCACGAGGTCTCTGTTTGGATGATGCTAGGCGAAATTTGAGGACTGCAATCCATGCGTCGGTGGCGGAGGGCCGGCAGGAAGAACCTTCACAACAGGGATGCCACAGTATCGTTTTTCCAACCATAACAGAAGATAAGACGTGTTCCAGGATGTCTAAGGTGGTCTACTACTCTCGAAAATTCCAAATGGCGCTGCCTGCACGATCTTCAACGAGGTAACCAACAACGAAAGTACGTATTGTCCTTTCATACAACAGCGTGGTAAAGTTTCATGTTCAAGGCCACACCTACAGATAAAAAAATACCAGTTCATTCCACCGTAACGTCATGGGATCAATGTTGACAGGGGCGTGCTTATTGGACAGGGGCGTGGTGACGTTTTGATGGGATTTAGGGTTACAAAGAATTTATTTAGAGGTCGAAGTATTTTTGCATCCCTCATCAGACGGACAGGATGTCAGGGAAGAGACCACGGTCAGTTCCTTGATGGAACGTTTTTTTTGAGCCCGTTTAAGACTCCTCGTCGTCCAAAGCCACTACCTTCAAGGCAAAGTGCCAAGCCTACGGGAAAGTATTTTCGGGATCAAAATCTTCCACTTCGAACTTGAAGCTTCATCTCAGTTGGCGTCTCAAGCAAATTTGAAAAATGTATTGCAGTATCAGTATTTCTGCCCTCCCTAAAATGTATTCCTGTATTTGTATTTCCAAATACTTTTCGCCTGTATTTAAAATGTATTTCCGATACGTATCGCGATACATGTTTACAAATATATTTCAGTATCAGTATTTTAGCTACTATTTTAATGTATCCCAGTATTTGTATTTCCAAATACGTTTTTGAGTATTTCTGCCCAACCCTGCTTGGGGGCCTGCAGAGCCGCGCCGAGGTCTTCCCGCGTTCCGCCTTCCGCCGCACCCGCTGTCACTCCCAACTTTCACCTCTTGTCCACCCCCGGTCCAGTCTCCGCACACACTGCCTTGACTCGGCTCGGAACCAAGCCGAGGTCCTCACTTTCCGGGAACATTTATTTTCTTCTCAAAACAACAAAACGACAACAACAACAAGAAAAGAAAAAAAAATACGCCCGAGTTGGAGACAGAACATTCCGCCGCACCCTCCTTGAGAGGGGACCTCTCCCTGGGTTTCCAATTAGCGGGGGCCGCGAGACAGCACCAGCCGACGGTCCCAGCTCTCCCGCTCAACCCGCGGGGCAAGGGGACGTCCGACGACCGGATGCGCTCCCTCGCGAAATCTCCGAAAAAAGATAAAAAAATAGTCGAATTCTGTGACAGCCCTCAGCTCGCTTTTGTGGCTTCCGCCATGCTCGCACCTAGAGGGAAGCGGAGTATAGCAGCTGATGACTCGTTCTCTGGTGGTAATATCTTGATGGTAGCACCTTGAATAACCTAATGGTGCCAATTAGGTTTTTAAGTTCATTAGATTATACAAATATAATGCGATTTTTAGTGAAAATTTTAATATTAATATGATGTGCGATAGCTCGTCGAAAAGGCCAATAGACATACTTATTTGGGCAAACGGCTATTTAAATGTAATCAATACACCAACACGAATCATCGAAAGCTGCGAGTCGTTAATACACATGTTTATAACAAACTTTGAATTTTCTGAATTAAAATTTGGAGTGACTGTTTGCGACATCGGTGATCACCATGCTTTATTTATGGGCATTCATACTCATCAAATTAAAGCAGTGTCACAAAGTGGTGCCAAGTGTCAGCTCATAGCGAGTGAAAGCATAGATTGTTTTCGATAGGAATTGAAAAATACTAACTGGAACGATGTCGTTATCAAACATAATGTAAAAAAAAAGCTTTAATTATAATGAATATTACTGCTAGAGGTGCCGCGACATTTAAAACACATTACGAAATACCTTATAGCTCCGTCAGTGGTAACAAAAAACCCGAAAAGCTTGGATAACCACGGAGTTGCTGAAATAATTAAGTACTAAAAACAACCTCTGCGGAAAATTTGTGAAGAGTAGAGATCTAATAGGTAAACTTAAAATATTTAAATAGTACAAAAATAAAAAAAAAAAAATACATATAACGCTAAAAAAAGGCTTCGAGGATGATTTGTAATGTCGCCTAAACTTTCACACAAACTGAATGTTATGAAAATATTTGTTTTCTATAACTTTAGATTATGTGTATAATGCAAGATGGAAAGAACATAAAAGAGACTGCTTTTTATCTTCATATTACTGAAAGAAAACCCTACATCTTATTACACGCGTCACTCTGAACACTGGTTAGTTTATATTTTTCGTTCTATTTACGGCCTTCAGACAATCAAAATACTCCCCCAACCGTACTTAATAGAATGACATTGTCTAACATAGATATAACGACCTGTTCATCAAAACAATTGCAATATTTTTGTTTCAGTAAGGAATGATTGTGATGCAAGTGCATTTTACCCTTCATACGCTTTTCCTTTTTTCTGGTTCTTGTTGTATATTTTTTTTTGTGCTCGGCAAAGATGTGTTGTATTTATAAACGGTATATTTATTGTCACCGTAGCTGCAACTTCTAGGGTGCTGGGAACCTAAAAAGTTGTCTGTACATCTTGTTCTCCAGTTCCCACCATTGTAAAATGAAAATAAAAATGGTTACTGTTATGTGCGTAACAAACTATTCCGGTTAACAGGCTGCAATTCTGGTGTTCCTTCTGGCATTGGCCCTCGTGTCTGCTGGGAAAAGCTACGGCGGATACTGGCGGTAATCACGGAGGACACGGTCATGGCGGCTACGGTCATGGGCGCGGCCACGGAGGACACAGATACGGAAGATCTGTCGGATACGGTGGCCACCACGGACGCCATGGAGGTTACAGTCATGGAGGACACGGTCACGGAGGTCATCGCGGCCATGGCGGATACGGCAGACATGGCTAGCGTGGACACTACGGCAAATAAAAGAAGGCCACATGAACTTCAGAAGCAGGCTTTCTTAACCTCTTTTGAGTTCTCCAATTTTACAAAGTGTAAACAGATATCTTAAAATATGCAGCTCTATTGTGAATAAAATGAAAACATGTCTTGACTTCTTTGCGTGGTGATGTTCCTACCATCTACTTGAAGTCCTTCATCGTTTTTTGAATGTCTTACTGTTGGAAAACAACTTATCATCGGTCAGAACGTACGGCCGTTGATCGAACCACCAACGTTTTAGGCAAAATACATTTTCCAAGCCACAGATCAGACCGAATGTCGAATGGTGCAATCGATAAAATGTCACAAAAAATACGTTTAATAAAATAAGATTACAACGGCAATTTGGGCCAGTTGGTTCATGATCACCCAGAAAAGAGCGCCAAAAAACCAACAAGAACGGAGGAAGCTGGACGATTTAGAGGAGGTTTTAATAGTTACATAGCACATTCTTGATCCCTGTTGATCCTGCCTGTGTGGCACTCACCATATTCTAAAATAAAAAAAAAGTATGACACATTTTTTTCTGAAACAAAAGTTGATGTGTTGCCACTGAGTCAATCGGTATGCTAAGGTTCCTTGCCAAAATTACGCGGTCATTAGTTCCTGGTTTTCTCCTGGTTCAACAGATGAGAGGAACATTCACTATTAGGGGGAAAAGAATAAGATAATGCTATGTTTGTTTGTTTTTCATGAGAAAATTCCTGATTCAAGAGAGTCAGGCTCCATTATCCTGATTCTCTTGAGAGTCAGGAAACTGGAGAAGGGTGTAAGATAGGCAGGTGGGGAAACGGGAGCTGGTTGTGTGATTTGATTGAATGAGTGAATTAAAATGCGTTTATCGGTGAAAAATAGGCAGGCGGTTGCACTATGGCATGGTCCGACAGGAAAATAAAAATTGAAACGTTTTACTGAGGCCCGTTTTCTCCATATAGAAGACTACGGATCTTAGCTGTTGGGGTCGTCTTTCCGAACCTCATGAAGGTTTCATCCACGCTTGTAAATCTTCCGACATGACTTGGAGGTCTATTGTTCCGTGTTCTCTCTCCCTTTCTTTTCGGAAGTTCTTGCAGTCGCATCGAAGGTGGTCACTGACCACCTTCTGTGAGCGGTGTGCCTGGTTGTGCCCCTGTTCCGGGAAGGTTTGCGGTACTTCACAGAGATGGCGCGACGAAAGTAGAATAAAACAAATATATCCTCATTTATTTTGCAGAGAATGCGACTCACTGGGAATTTATTTAATAAACTCCCCTTGAACCCCACAAGCTTAATCAAGCAAACTAATAATACATTTATTATACTCTTCACTAACGAGGCAAAAATGGCTGTATGATTGCAAAGCAAACAGTGTTTCTTTATTCAGACATATCCACTGATAACAACGATAACTTTAAACATATCATATTGAAAGTCATTAACTATCAAAATGTTAATACTCAATTGAGTTCCTAAGTAGTCGCTTTGTACGAAAGTTGAGAAAACAATTTTTGTTTTGAAGGCACAGAAAGAACGTTGCACTTCGTGCACATGACTCTGGTCTTTCCCGCACAGCCGAAGTTTCTGCATTTCATCGAATTTCATAGTTTCATAATGTCTGAAAAATGCTGGGACCCATCTAGCATGACGTCATTACTCGGTGCTGAATTAGCTCGAGGCACTCTTAGCACGAACTTCGCGTGAGGTGTTTGTTTTTATAAGAGTTTCTGCAGCGCTTTAAGATCAATTAAGCTGAGCTTCTTTCCCTCCCTGTCCTCCAATTCAAAGTCTTAGGTACTGTACTTACGCATTGTATACTGCCATCTCCAAGAAATGAGCAAAAAGACGGATTGTCCACTTCTAAGTGCGAAGCGATATCTCTTAGTTCGAAATGTACCTGCCCATGTGGTCGATTCCTCCCGTGTTGATATTGTATTCAGCAACAACGGCAGGTCGGGTGACGTCGACTTCCTTGTGCTCCTCCTTTGAGCATCTTTTACAACTGCCTTCTGGGTGAATTCCAAAAGCTGAGGTCATCACTAAGACAGATTTGTCCTTCCACTTTACCAACCATAGTTTCCCGCCTTTCCTTACTTCCTACATGAACGTCCCTCTGCTCATCTCCTTGTCTTTGGGGAATGTAAAGCAGCACCATCCGAGCGATTTGCTACAACTGTTCCAGTTAAAAAGATGTTGTTCTCAGCCAGGTGCTCAATGATTCTAACACCAGTGAATCACCTGTCTGCAAACGAAAGGTTTGGAATATCTTTGACATCAAGTGACGCAACCAGTCTTTTGACCACAGCTCCTCCAAGATCATACGTCGTGATGTCTTTGTCAGGAACGCTGTTTTTCCGGCGTAGATAACATGGTCGAGCATAACATGGATGAGGCAGATATTGCCTCATTGCACACCCGCCACTGAACAGTATCAACTGCTCGTCCGCAGCAAGCTTGCGCGTTCGTGGCAATGCGAGACACGCGGAGCTGAAGGCGCTTAGGATTGGTCTTACTAAGATGAGCTTGTCCTATTTCTGTTAGGCCATGGGTGCAGCTGAATTTACAAAGTGCAGATTATTTCTAAGTTCATAAAACCTGTTTCTGCTCATAGATTCTGATACCAGGATATGCTACAGGCCAGACTTGTACGTAATCCGTTACTAGTAACAAAATTACTTGTAATCCGTTACATTTATCTGTAATTTTGTAACGGATTCGTTACATAGTTTCTAGGGTAATTGTAAAGTAATTTAGTTAGTTATTTCTGTAAGGGATTACTTGTAATTCGTTACTTTTTTATTTACGGCAGAAAAAGCGGGAATTTGAACGCAGGAAAAAACACCTTAATTTCTGGAAAAAAGAAGTGTTCCGGTAAGCTCAACTGCAAACCTGCCGTCGAGCGCGTGCGCACACCCACATACAAAGACCTGTCGAAGCTTTTCTTTGCATCGCCTAAACCCTAAAAGCCCTTTTTTATCTTGATTCTTTAGATTGCTTGCCTACGATGAGGGGAAGCACACTAATGGAAAGAACCGGACTCGGTACGAAAACAAGACATTCTAAAACCTGCATAAATGCATAAAAAAAAAACTGGAATGAATATAATATTTTTTGCCACTTTTCTCACGTTACCGTTTTTTACTAGTGAAAATCCATCTTCTTTCTACTTCCCTCCCACTAGAGCCAAGTCCGCCTTTCCTTCCTTCAATCTTTCTTCGCTATCCTCGATGAAGGGCAGAGGAACACATACTTCCTTCCAGAAGCTGGAGTTTGTATGAACATAATAGACAGCGATTACCAATGTGTCAACGCCCGGAATTTCCGGGTTGAACGCCAATGTGTTTAACCCGGAAATTGACTAAAAGCAATGTTCCAATAACTGGAGGTGTTGCAGTAACAAGCATTCTCGTTCCATGCTGTTTGAAAGATATTAGTGGGGATCTTCCTATCTTTTTATCGAGAAGATTGTTTTGACTAGTTTTTGTTCTGCTTTTTGCGGAATCCTACCAAAACGAGTGCTTTTAGGAACCGCTAATTTTCGTGTTTTTTTTTAGCCACTTTTTTAGCGCTGGCTCATATGTAGGTGTCATGTTGCTACATCCGTGTCGCATCTTTTTTTATGCGTAAGGTTTCTGAGCTCTGTTGAGCTCTTTGGTGTTTTGTACTTTTTTTTCTAATTGCTGTTTTTTCATAATAAAGAACAGCCACTTAATCCTGCAGGTGCAATGTTTGTTGCCTACAACGTTCGGGCCTTTTTTATAGGTCAAGTTTCTTAGAGCACTTTGAGAATGGTAACAGTACTTCTATTTTTATTTTTGTATTTCTGCTTCTACAACAAAAATGCATTATCACTCCAACAAGGATTTTGAAGTGGAACTTACCGCTGTGTTTTTTTTTTTTTCTAAAAATATCTGACCAACATATGATGGCTCAAGTAGGCTCGTAAGCTGTGACAATGCTAGGAGTGGAGATTCCGGACTTGAGGCGAGAGATCTGCTGGTTCTACAGTGAATCACCACCGATGGTATATAAATTGGGGGTGTCGTCATGAACCCTGTCTTTTGCGTTTTTTTATTTTTATTTATTTGAAAATACTGCCAATCCCTTAGGGATTTTCGCAGGAAGGAGCACACAAAAGTAAGTACGCACTTGTTCGCATTTCATCACATCTACAACATAAAAATGCAAGTAATTGGTACAATAAACACTGGGTTATAAAGAATAGTAGACATACCTTTAAGATTAATACACAAGGGTTAACATACTTTTTAAAGCAAAATTAAAAACCCACTGTTCAATCACACGTGAAAAAAAACGGAAATAAAGTCATTCATAATTACACATCACTGTGCAATAAAACATCCAACCGAGATAGAAATGATATGATGAAGGTGCTGTTAGTAATGACAGGATCTAGTTGATTCCATTCTCTCGTAGCTAAAGGAAAAAAAGAGTAGCGGAAGCAGTCATTTTTAAAGCAGTATTCAGTCAAGGTTTTACCATGTTTGTGCCTGGTCTGTCTAGTATTTGAAAAAAAGACGTACTTGGATTTGTCAATTTTGAAAGCATCATGCAGCAGAGAGTACAAGAACTTAAGCCTACGTCGCTTAGCCCTGTTAGCTAGTGTAAGGAGACCAGACTTTTTAAGAAGTTCAGTAGGTGAGTCGGTGCTCCTGTAGTTGTTAAAAATAAATCTTACTGCTTTGCGCTGTATAATTTCAAGCTTAGCTATATTATTCTTCGTGTAAGGAAACCAAACGATGTTTGCATATTCCAGCGTTGGTCTGACAAGACTAGTTAGTGTATGCTAAGACTTTAGTGGGTGTAGCGGCTAGCTTGAGTGTTCTTTTTCTGTACATAAGTTTTTTAATGCCTCTGGCGTTGCATGACTCACGTGTAGGTCCCACCTTATATCTGAAGTAATAAATAAGCCTAAATATTTACACTGAGTAATCCGTGAAATCGTTACATCATCAAAGCCGTACTGAAATTCAGAAATAGATTTCTTTCTTGTTACAGACATGCAAACAGTTTTGCTCACGTTGAGAGACATCTGCCAATCAGCGCACCAGTTATTGATTAATTGAAGAGAGCTATTTAGTACAAGATGATCATCCGATGTGTTGATTTCCCGGTATATGATACAATCATCTGCAAATAATCTAATTTTAGCATCAATGTTAGTTGTAATATCATTTATGAAAAGTAGGAAGAGAACTGGCGCAAGGACAGAACCTTGCGGAACGCCGGAGGTGACTCTGACAGTTTCTGAAGCCTCTTGTCCACATTGCACAAACTGGGAACGATTTGATAAGTAGTTTTCAATCCAACTGACTATAGGTCCTTCGCCAATAGCATGTTTTAGCTTGAGGATTAGCTTGGGGTGTGAAACTCTATCAAATGCTTTCGAGAAATCGAGCAGTAGTATGTCTACTTGCTTTCTGTTGTTAATCCTAAGGCTCACGTCATGCAAAGTTTCAAAAGGTTGGGTGACTGTTGAAAGACCACTTCTAAATCCATGTTGTTCAAGAGAAAGAGTTTGGCGTGCATCAAGAAATGTTGTAATGTGCTTTAGAATGATGTGTTCAAGTCGTTTACAACAGGTACAGGTGAGATAAATCGGTCTAAAGTTCGAAGGGTTGGTGATGTCACCTGATTTGTGTATAGGTACGACTTTACATTTTTTCCATTCAACGGGTAGCTGACACGTACTAAGAGACTTATTAAAGATTATGTACAAGTATTTGCTCATCCATTCAGCGCATCGTTTTAAGAAGGCGTTAGGAATATTATCAGGACCGCTGCCTTTTTTGTATCTAGGTTGAATAAGACGTTTAAATTTCCTGGTTCAGTTAATACTAGAGGCTCCAGAGCAATAGCGTTAGGTTCGAGATCACGGATAGTACCATTATCTTCTGTAAAAACGGACTGAAAGTCATTATTATACTCATTTGCCTTACTTCGGCTTTCTTCAGGGTTTGGACTGGGAGAGTTCGTTTTCTTGGGATTAACATGGTTTCAAAATTTAGTTGGAGAGTTCTTTAAGAATTCATGAAGAGTCACGTTGTAATACTTTTCTTTTGCTTCTTTTGTTTTATTTTTTAGCACTTTTACCAATTTAGCAAGGGCAAGTCTACCCTCTGGGCATGGTTTTGTTTTCAGTGACTTTCATTTTCTTTTAATCTTTAGCTTAGTATGGATGATATCGGCAGTTCATCCTTTAATTGTGTGTTTTGTTAACTTTTTCTTGTAGGTATGTATCTAGTAACACTGTAATGAACTATACCTCTGAACTTTTTCCATAAATCGTCAATGCTGACGTTATCGCTAGAGGCATACTCCGTAAAAAAAGAAAATTCATGGGAAAGATGAGATAGTATGCTCGCGTCGTCGGCGTTATTGAAGTTAAGCACAGAGGATGGCGAAGAAAAGCGGATGGTGTCGCGAATTGAGAAAGAACAGACAACAATTTTATGGTCAGATGTGCCGTCTATAAAATCAACTTGTACTTCACTTTCTGGAAGATGGCCAGAACAGGTGGTGTCATACTGAAGAGTGGACCAATTGATATCAGTAGGTTAAAATCGCCAGACAAAATAAGTTTGCAATCTTTAAGATGACTAGAATCTTGCAACGCGGTCAAGCTGTCAAGCTCAGTGCCAGGTTTCCTATAAACTGCACCAACAAATATTGGATGGTTTTCGAATATGACTTTGCAAAAAACGGCCTCCACATCAGGTACGTCAGGCAAACGTGTAAAAACGATTCCTTTTTTAATGATTATGGCTGCGCCACCTCCACGTTATTGCCTGTTTTTTTCTTATGATAACATAGTTCGGTGGTACAACTTCATGATCAAGCACAAACGGTGATAGCCAAGTTTCTGTGAAAGTGACAATGTCAGGTTCGTGATCAAGAAGTACACATTCAAAAGTGACAGTTTTGTTCAACAAGCTTCTTGCGTTTAGATGGATTAGTTTTAGTTTTGTAGGTTGGTTCCGTGGGAGACTTTGCTTGCGCTGGCTTGGTCGTTTTTTTTTTTTAAGAGGAATCTTATCCTTCTTAATATCGTCCCAAACAAATAGACTGCCATTGATTTTGATTTTGTCGAATACTTGTTGCGCTTTTTCTCTGCTATCTCTATTTTCCTTGGCGCTATTCCACAGTTTTTTTTTCTAATTTCCTGTACGGGGCGGGAAAAGTCTCCGCTGATTGCATAGATAGTCCCTTTCAACTTGTAGCAGTTTTTGAGTATTTTTGACTTGTCTCTGAATTCGAATAGCTTAAAAATGACCGGCCTAGTTTTGTTTTCTATTTTTTTGCCGAGTCTATGTATCCTCTCAAAACCTGAAGATTGAATCTCGAGAATTTCTTTGGGAATCGTTTCGATAACAAAACTATCAAGTAATTCATTACTTTCGCTTACGATTTCTGGTATTCCATAAAAATTCAAGTTTGACCTTCGACTACGATTTTCAAGATCGTCGATCATAGCAGAGAGTGTTCTTATAGTCCCAGCCACTGTGGACATTTGTTCCTCACAGGCAGTGATTCTACCGTCAAGAACTGTTATAGATTCCATTTGCTGCTCGATCGCCAGGAGCCTTACGTTCGTTTTAATCTTCTCTGTTTTGATTTCCTGAAGGTCATCTGAGATTTTCTTTAGCTGTTCTAGAATCTTTTTCATGTCAGGACCGGGGTTTGTTTCAACATCTCCTCCCAGCAATAACAAAGCCCTGATAAACAAAAAACACCAAAGGACACAATGACCGTGGGCACGGCAGCACAAACAGGAAGAGAATGTCCCTACCTATACACTTGCCGTAGTTTCTTCTCACCTGCACAAAAAGGATGCATGGTTTGGAGGTGTTCATGCTGGTAACGCAGCCGTGCCCATTGCCGCCATCCCGGGAATCGTCCGCTTTTATAGAGTAGCTGTTAGGTGGCGCCGTTGATGTCCCAGGTGTCAACCAATCCGGCGGTGTCGCAGCCTGGCCGTGCAGACTGCCGAGATACGCTGATATTACCGGCAGCGGCGTCGGCACGTGGGCGTCAGTGGGGAACAGCGACTGTGCACTTGGTTTTAATGAGTTACTATCGATGCTTCGATGAACTGGTCGGGCATGCAGAAGGCCCAGCAGGATCTGCACAAAAAGGATGCATGGTTTGGAGGTGTTCATGTTGGTAACGCTGCTGTGCCCATTGCCGCCGTCCCGGGAATCGTCCGCTTTTATAGGGTAGCTGTTAGGAGGCGCCGTTGATGTCCCAGGTCGCCATGGAGGACCGCTGCCAGAAATCGCCGTGGCCTCAGCTAGTTTCTATGTTTTCAGTGAGCGAAATGAGGAGTGACAGTAACATCATCGTTGAATGTTTGCTTTGCAAACCAAAGCAGAAGCTCTTGTCATGCGCGAAGTCGACCAACGCCAACTTGAGGAAACACGTTCAGGTAAGTTCACCCTGATTAGTTTCATAACGAATATACTACGCACGCATTCCATTTTCCTTGGGCCAATATTTCTTGTAATTTGGAAGGTGTCAGTTTCGCGAAAATTTTGGGAGCACTAATTGTTGTCATGGGGTTGCTATGCAATGTATTCCTCATTGTAAACTTCTTTTTTCCCAATCGTTTTTAATTGCGTATTTGCAAAAATTAGGACCTTCTGATATTAATCCCGTAGAAAGTAATCAATTTCCCACCTGCAATCTGGGGTATCCTAGTGTAGTGTTGTTTTTGCTCTCTTTTAGCGGTAACACTCTAGCCAGCTGTTTGGCTTTGAAAGTCTCCTAAAACAAAGGAAGGCGCCCGAGTCCCCATTGACAGTTCAGAAGCAGCTGACAATTGGTTTTGAGAGAGGTGCAGTGTCTCAAAGCAAGCTTGACGACCTTGTCCTGACATTCGTTGTGGATACGTGAAAAGCAATTTCAGTTGTTGAAGCACCAAGCTTTGTGAAAATGGTGAAATCACTGGCGCCGAACTGCAGTGTTTTGACTCGAACGATGTTTATGGCGCGAATGGAGGCCAGCTGTGAAGCAATGAAGGTGCGGCTCAAGACAACTTTGGGAGAGGTGACCTACGTGACGGTGACAGCGGACTGCTGGACGACCTTTCGACGGTAAAGGTTTTGGTCGCCTGCCTGTAGAAAGCGCACACATTTTTATAGTACTGATTCTTGCTGCTGTGTTGTTGGCACAGCTTCTCAAAAGAGAGTTATTTACTTATCCCTGAATTTTAGTATGTGTTGATCGATTTTGAACAACCAATAGCGGCTTTCTAATAATGCCATATGTCTTTAGCTTGTTTCATAATAGCTTGGAAAGCAGTTCAAGCTATCAGCGTGAGCTCAAATAATGTGTTTCTCAACTGCATTTAGAGCAGACGTGACATGGTGTCTTCCAGTGGCGTACCAACTTGTTTTTGAGTGGGGGGGCAAACCAGACCCCTCTCCCCCCTTCCCCACCCCCCGGGGCCGGGGGGTGGTGCCCTTGGCATCCCTTGGGCGTCGCCGGCCAGTGTTTGCCCTGTCCAGTGGCGGCTGTTTCAGGGGGGGGGGGGAGCAAAACACATCTCTTGCCCCCCCACTCTGAGAACTGGGGGGGGGGGGCAAGCACCCGCCTTGCCCCCCCGGTTGGTACGCCCATGGTGTCTTCCCCGAAGCACCGATCGCTTTCGTCGTTTTCTGAGTCATACGGGGGCCGTGCCTTTACAGTGTTTCACTACTTATCTAGACCGGATTCCGGCTATGCCTGAGCTGCATGCTTTCAATCCACCACTTTCCGAGTTTCCGGTTCGAGGGTATCCCGAGGCACATGTTGCCAGGCCGGATTAGTGGCGTATGAAAACAAAGCCTCCATCTTGCTCTATGTTAGCGCTAGTCTGAGGCTCACGACGCCGTCCCGACGTCGTTCGATACGATGCCAACGCATTGTGTCGCGTTTGGGTGTCGCAGCTGGCATCGGAAGGGGGAGGGGAAGAGCTTCTTTTGCTTTCCATCGGAGAAATTTGATCCAAATCGAAGAGCGGCGTGGGTCAACGCGGTGAAGCGGGCTCACCCGACAGACCCGAGGAAGGCTTGGGAGCCGAGCCAGCAGTCCCGATTATGCGGAGCGCACTTCGTCACTGGTAAGTCGCTTTAATCGCAGCTGAGAAAGACAAAGCGTTCAGTAGTTGCATGATCGTTACATTGCCGCTCTATCAAACAGGAAAACCGTCGCTGGATAGGCACCACCCGGACCATGTGCCGACTCTCTTCGCTCACCGGAAACAGCAGCCATCCCTCGGTCGCTACGAACGATGGAAAAATCGCGCGTCCACTGAAGGTACGAAGTGACGATGGTCATAAAGGCGCGTTCACACTGTGGATTTTTACTCGCGATATGAATTCGCCGCCTGAACGGGACGGAAAAAAGACGTGCGCCTCGTAAAAAGGATGCGCGCGTTCATCGCTTCTGGAGCGATCTTTTCTAATGCCAGTTCTTGGAAACGTATGCCCGCCGACGTTTGTGTTGTGTTCGCGCTTATTAACTCCTCTTCCTGACGACGGTTGATGTGTATTGACTGGACTTTATAATCGTGCGCCTATGGAAGCGCGAAATCTGGCTGTATAACAGTCAGTGCACCAAGTAGCCATTTTACATGACGAACTCAGCTGTAATCCCCAGCTGGTAGTATCAAACAGCATGTTCTGGTTTGTGTGTGTGTCCTCGCTCGTCAACCTCAAACAAGCATAACCTTGCGCGTTTCATTTTCCAGTAAATTTAAGTGGCCTGTACCAAACTCTGAGAACGTGGGCAAATCACCGTAATCACACTCGAGCCTTTCTTGTTGCGCCACTGATATTGTATGTCATCTTCAAACAACGAACCAGTACCAAGTGCTGGTTCTGCGTGCGTGCAGCAGGGAGCATCACAGCCGGCAGCCCAGCCTTCTGCAGCAGCAGTACCCTCCTCGGCCCTTGCGAGGGAGCTCCCAGTGGCTGACCCCCTTACAGAAGATACCGGCAACAACCCAGCCCCATGCTCGATCTCAACGGGTATTTCGAATGTAGAGCCACTGCCCGAAGGTAAGGATTGACTACTAACTCAGCTGTTGCTACTAAATTATTATTATTAGACCCGGGGCTTATTCACCTGTTTTCTTGAGATTGTGTTCGCTGGGCCCAGTGAAAGAATGTAAGGTGACACACCATCCTGAGATGATGCCGACAGAGCACCAGGCCATGCGGAGGGCATAAATCTAGCCACATTCTACTTCTACAATTTTTTTTAGGAACAGATATAACTTTATGCCTGTTTTCACGTCAAGAACCGTAGTAAAAAAAATCCACCTCCTCTTGGAGCATTACGAATTTACACCTTTATCTGGAGAATTAAGATATATGTAGGTGCATTCTAGATTAGATGTATGTTATCTTACCAAGACGTACACGTTCCAAACTCCAAAAGCATCGCTTTTTCCTCCAATACCTAAATTTTGTAAGAACTACTTTGCCCCGCGTATGAACAATGCGCAAAACTTGCTTTTCTCTTGAGGTGAAAACAGATGTAGTTGCGACACACTTAAAAAGAGAAACGATTTAGACATTGCATGAGTGATGTAAGCATTCAAAAATGCTAGCACTAATCATTTCATATCACTGAAGTAGAAAAGTAAAAAAATACAGTTGTTTGGACGCTTCTTCAAAATGCTATGCCCCAATAGTGCAGACGGGCACGAACAAACACGTCGGCAAGAATGTTTCCCTTCTAAGTGCTGTCATGTTGTCGTTGCACCAAATAGCTCGTCTCTTCGAGGACATGTTGGTACACCATTGGGACATGCGTCTAGACCGCTGCAACCACGGTAGCACTTCGCATGCACAATGAATTTTCACTCTGTCGGCCACGTCACGCCAACGTTGATCTCCGGCACTGTGCTTGCCAGCGGGTCGCGGCTGCCGGGCATACACGTGACTGCTCTCTTCTTGAAACGTGATTAATCGCTTCTTTCGGTTGTTCCAGTCGCTCGCAACGCAGCATAGAAGTTCGACCCGATCTTGCTCGCTATGTTGGAAACGACCGGGTGCTCCGTTGCTATGACAACTCGTCATTGTTGCAGTTTGTAAACGTTCTGGCTGCCCCAAGCGGAGATGCGTGAACGGGCCTTTTGTCCTCTACGCTCATTGGTTCAAGAAACCTGCATGTGACCACGACTTCACTCTTTGTCTTTTGACTTGTCAGCTGGCCCATTGCCTTTGTCTGATATAATTATAGCAAGTTGCTCTAATCACGCTCCAGCCTTGCTTGTTTTGTCACTAAAATTTTATGTCCTCCTTAAACAACAATCCAGCCCCAAGGAGTGGTGCTGTCTCCACCTGTGTGCAGCAGGGAGCTGCACAGCTGGCAAGTGACCTCTTTTTGGAGATGCCTGAAGAGGAGCTGGAAGACCCATGCACACAAGACTCGATAAAAGGTATTAATTTAATTGTTTGGCTCGAGTGTTCAGACCTTGAGGTCTACAAAGGCAGTGCAAAATAAATTAGGATTCCCAAAAGGATTGAAGACCTCGAGGTCTACAACGGCAGTGCAAAATAAATTAGGATTCACAAAAAGATTGAATCATAGGCAGCTGTGTCATTACAACAAATACTGACTCATGGGACTATGAGCTGCTGCTACACACCAGCATGTGTACTAGGTGGCTACTGTGATATCATGAAGGAAATTTAGATTATTATAGCCCTTCATTTACATTTTTGAACTAAGGAAATAGCTTAATGCTACATAGGACATTAGAAAGAAGTTTGCTTTCTTTATTTGTTATATGCAACAACATTTCTTTCGAGCTACCCCCCCCCCCCCCTGTTCTCTCAGTAAAATTATGTAAGTCTATAGCAAAGAATGACTATGTATGTGCAGGATTAATTAAAGAAGATACAGTATATGCACCCGTCTCCACTAGCTCCCAATTATGAGCTTGATGCTGTACCCCTGTGCAATGTGCTACTGGATTGCATAGATGGCAATGTTCCAGCTGTAGCACATAAGTCACGCAGCTGACACGGAGTGAATGCATGACGTATGTACGAGCCCCCTGCATTTCATGACGAAAATACTTGTTTGCAAGTACGGTCTCAAGGAGCCACCATCTTGATCAGTGGGGTGCGTTTGGGCGTGGCCATAATCCGATTACGATGCCTTAGCAAGGCTTTGTAATCAGATTATGACACGTCCAAGCACACCTCAGCCGAGCAAGATGGCAGCGCCCTGAGGCCGGACTTGCAAATGTATATAGAAGTTCTCCACAGGGGTACCAGTTAAAGCTACCCACTCCCGCTCGTACTATTGCCAGTTAGTCATTGCGAGGGTAAGGTATAGTGTAGGCACGCTTTGCCTTCCATTTGGCACCAGCAAAAATTTAATGTACTTTGAGCTTACAAGTAAATTCAGATGGCACGTGGGCCGTGTTCCAAATCTTACCCAAATTGATCCGAGTTACTCCCGCGGGTCGTGTCACGTGACAACACAGACTGAAAAACGCTGGACGTGGGTAGGTTTTAGAACGCCAAGGTGCAAAACCCTTACCCTGGAGTGGGATCGAGTAAATTTTGGAACACGGCCATTATGTGCAGTGTATTACCCATGAATTGAACAAGCCTAGCAAACCTTAGTAGACCCACTGCACATGTGTCATCCGACTTTACCTGTAGGGTCGAGGCAAAGGCAAACCCTCCTCCACCACCCCACATTGGAGCACCAGATCCAAAGGCAGATGTGCACCCATGCACAAGCGTGATTGGTACATTTGCTACTACACGCTTCCGTCACACTTGCTGGAAGTTGAAAGTACTGCGGTTGCCTCACTGGAGAATGGGATGAACTGAAGAGAAGCATTGTTTTTGTTTTAGTGTTTAACTAAATAAAGGGAAACATGGCGGGCTCATTCTGCTATGCCTTAGGGCTAAGTAAGGAAATAAGATACTTAAAGAAGACAGTTAAGTTCACTACTTGGTGTTCTCAACAGACAAGGAACACCACACCGATTTGTAAAGCAAGCCACACCAAATCAACCACTGTAAATCAAGAAAAAAGAGGGCAAGAAGAAGGAGGGGGTGACGCAACTAGGATTCAATAAAAGCTGCTGACCTGGCCAGGCCCCTTGGCAATGGTTTCGCTAGTAGATTTTTATTTACAAAAAGAAAAAAAAAATATATTGGTTACAATGCTAATGCTGGATCAGACTGAGACACATTGTTGTTTATTATTTTCCTTGCCTCACCTCATATCTTTGGTGTCATTGGAAAATTAGATTATTTATGTCTTCTAGTTGATGCCACATAATTTGCAGCAAAGTAGGCAAAGACGCAACATGATCATTTATCTAAATTTAGTAGAGTAGGACTAATTGCAAAGAGCTGAATGTGGTGCCCGAAATTCTACTAATGAGGAATAGGGCAACATCACTTAGCATAAGATTCATGTATCTATGTGTGCTTCCTTTACAGAAATGGAGAAGGATGCCGCTGTCGGCCTAACCGTGATGGCTGGGAATCCTGAGGCCTCCAAGCTGCGTGACCTGCAGATTGCGAAAATGCAGCAGGTCATTCTTGATCTGCAAGCAGACAAACAACGTCTCGAAATGCAGGTTTGCCACCTGCAAGCCAGACAGCTTAATCTCAGCACTATCCAGGAGCCTAAGAACTGTTTATATTATACAGGGCTGCCTGAGTTTTCAGTTTTTCAGAATTTGTTTAATTTTCTAGAGCCTCGGGCAGCCAAGATGACCTACTGGCTAGGTAAGAGAAAGACAGCTGGTGAGACCAAAGGCCGCACACGGGAAATGTCTCTGATTGACGAGTTTTTCATGGTCCTCGTGCGGTTAAGGACAGGGATGGCAGGCAAGGAACTGGCCCGCAACTTCAACATTTCTGAAGGCCAAGTAAGCAAGGTGTTTGTTACGTGGATCAAGTTCCTCCAGCGACAGTTAAGGGTACTGTTACTGTTTCCGACAGTTGCCGAGATTCAGCCCAACCTCCCTAATGCCTTCCACAAGTTTTCTAACACGAGGGCTGTCCTTGATGGAACCGAGGTACGTATCCAGAAGCCGTCGTCGTTGCTTGCTCAGAGGCAGACCTTCTCGCCCTACAAACACTACAACACCTACAAAGCGGTTGTTGGATGTACACCTGAAGGGTACATTTGCCATGTTTCAGAACTGTGGGGTGGGACTGTGTCAGACAGAATGATAGTTGAGGAGAGTGGGTGATCAGTTGGAGTCAGGTGATGCCATCATGGTAGACAAGGGATTCAAATTTAATAGCCTACCACCTGGAGTGCAAGTGCACATTCCGTGTTTCAGGCAGCCGAACGAACCTCAGATGCCGGAGGAAGATGTGGCGCACACCCGGCAGGTGGCCAGTGCACGTGTAGTTATTGAACGCGCAATCGGAAGGATTAAGCAATTTCACTTCCTTGATCGACCCTTCCCCATTTCCATGATAGATATTGCAGATGAGGCGTTTCAGGTTTGTTGCTTTTTAAGCAACTTTCGTATGCCGCTCAGCCGTGCCGAGTAGCAGCAGGACATATGTGTCGGCTTCAGTGGCAAACTTCAGCTTGATAAACATTTTAGAATATCTTCCTTCTTGTGGTTGAACTTCAGGGTTCTGTTTTTAAATGCAGCATGTCGCAGATGGTTTTGAGGTACTCTAAATGGACCACAGAAATCACTTGCTTAAAGTGGTCTTCAAAAGGAGCCGTACAAGAATATTCGTTGGATATGTTTTTCACTTTACACGAGCTTACTGGCACTAGCGGGACCGAAGTATACTATTACACAACGCCACTGACAAAAAACCTCCTTTGTTGTGGTGTCATTTCAAGAACAAAAGCGAGCGTTTTCTTTCAATCTCTTCTTCACAAGACTTGATGTAGCTGGCGGATCGCAGTATCCCCAGTGACAATATTTAAAGGCAGCTCGTAGAAAAAACAAGTTTGGCTGTGTGTATGTTCATACGGCCTAGAACTTAGTCTGCCAGAACATGGCAACATTGTTACCCACTGTAGATAAGCAGTTTAGCCAGCGCAGTACGACTGCTAGCCTTGGGTCTTTAACGTGCATCACGCAGTAATGATACACGACCGCACGCCGGTACAATGCCCATCTAGATCGAAACGGGCAGGGGTGGGGATTGAACGCAGGATCCCTGGGTTCTGCAGCGCAAGCTTTCGCTCCACGTGCTCCGAACTGGTGTGCGCTAGCCCACTCGGTCACCAATCATTTTGGTGACCGATTTGAATCCCTTGTCTACCATGCAGCTCATATATTTGGCCCGAGCATTGCGTGAGCACTCGATTTGGGCTCGTGATCATAGCTCTAAAGCATTTGGGTAGTGGCCTGTGTCCAGACGCTGCAATGACAACAATGACCGGGAAGTTTTTGAAAGAAAAGCCCAGTGTTGTTTTTGTTACAAAGCTTTTTGCAAACTGTAATATTGCCTGAACTCATAATTCACACTCTTAGCTTCTCTTGTTTCAGCCACATATTTTTTCACACCTTGTGATGCCAAAGTCCAGCTCTAGTCGACAAGCTTGCACATTATTTTAGCTTTTATTCTTTGTTTATTCAGTTATTTTCACCCTCCTTTGTGTTTTTACAATTTCTAGGAAAGCATACTCTTTAAGGCATTGAACACTATTCAAAAATTATGATTTGGTGCCACCACCATTCAATGAGTATTCAATTCGGTTTCAAAAATCACTATTTTCACACCCCTAGTTTTTAGTCCACATTGTCCACCGAGCTGTGCTCGACCACTTATCGCCCACGTCTCTGCTAGCGTCCTACATCTTAAGGGTGATTCACACACTTGCGTTGAGTCTGAATGATTGCAACTGCAACGGCTTTCGACGTATGGGTTGCTACAGCAACAGCTGCGTCGGCTCAAATAAAACCGGTTGTTACCCCGTTCCGTTGGAGCCGACGCGGCTGTTACTAATAGCAACCCGTACATCGCAAGCCATTGCAGTCACACTCGGTTGGACTCACGCAAGTGTGAGAATATCGCCCTTTAAGGTTGTACTAAAGCGCGGTTTGACATCCTCGTTTTATGGTCCTGACTCGGTCTACAAGCTGTAAGCATCCTAAAAAAAACCAAAAAAAACAGTAATGCACGGCTAATTTCCTAATTAAAAAAGTGACTAAAGATTGCGACGTGCCATTCTGTGATACGGCGTGAAAACCAGGGGGCACTACCGTACCTTTCTATGTGTGGTCAAAACGATGGACGGCACTCGTCAGCCAATTATAAGCGATTGGGTTCCCGGGTGGACGAGCGGGACTGGTCGGCCGCTCGTCCAGGCGGGAACATATCGCTCGCGATTCTGTTGTTCTGCGACAATAAATGTTGCATCCTTTGATAATTTTTTAATTAGGATATAGACCATTCCATTTAGCGCTCTCTGGGCGGCACCATTTTGTTCGACCGCAGCGCCCTCTCCATACATCCGGGAAATTCAGCGGGTTTGGCGGGGTAAAACGAGAGTGAGGGCACGCGCCCGACTCCGCTAGTAGACGACAAACCGGGAGGTTGCCGTTCCTCTT
>JABSTQ010000189.1:0-20372 GCA_013358835.2 Ixodes persulcatus
TGGGTCCAAAAAAGTGGACCACCGGTACATTCAGCTCGAGTTACGGAAGGTGTAGAGAACAGACCGAGAGCGAAGTCCACGCTACAAACAGCGCGTACATGAAATAAAATCACAGACATGCGCGGATGTAAAGCTTCGCACGCAGCTGTGGGATAGCAAGAAAGCTACACCCTTGAGCAGCATTGCATCACCACATCACCCACGGAGTGTGGAAAGTATCAGTCAGTGATACTGTGTAGTCTCCTCCCTAGCTGAAACAAGGGAATCGGACTACGAATGCTGCAAACTGCACTTAGGAACAGGGGATGCAAGGCACGATACTCAGTGCTGGCTTTTACTTTTGTTGGCCGTGCGATCGTGTCTAAACCCGTCAAAACATAACGTGAACATTGATAAGTATGTACCCTTGTTCCGGACGAGTCCAAATACCCACTCTGTTTACAGAGGGGCACGCAGCAGTAGGTAGGCATCACACACGCGGTCGAAAATGCACGCGCCGCACGCCAGTCACGCGATGTCAACTGGTATCGGCGCTGCCCCGCTGCCGCCGCCAACCCTGCAAAATGGCGGCTGACGCTGATTGCCGCTGCGTTCAACAGATGGCGCTCTTTTTTGTAAAGGGTCTATACTGTGGAAAATGGACATGGCTGTGGTGATGGACTCACCGGCGAGGCCTGCACGGACACAACAGGAACATGGAATCATGGAATTAAACGAAATGCCGAGCCGGATCTGCTGGAAACAATGAACCTTTTTCACATACCGACGGCACCAGGCGGTGGCTGCACGAACTAAAAATCGAGGAAGTGACCTACCTGCGCTACCAATCGATAATGGGAGCTACGCTACCAGTTTCTTCGCTCTCCGAGCAGCGGCGCGTGCCCAAGGCGACTCTAAAGAGGGGGATCTGTGGCGTCCACCCAAACGTCATGTTTTTCTTTCCGTCCACTTTCTTTTTTTGTGTAACACAATTATATATATGTTGCAATTACGTGTTCTACTTGCTGATCCACAGCCTCCTTCCGAATTTCCTCGATTTCTAGTGCCGACTTCCGCCGCTTGGCATCGAGTGCTCGCGCGTGCGCAGAACGCTTCTCGAAAAAGGTCCATTGGTTTCAAGTGCAGACGAGGACCGTCGACGACATGGGCTCCAACAAGGAACCTGCACCACAAGTGCGCACATTTCCAAGCAAAAAGGAACTTGAGAAGCACCACAGCAAATCCCGGTGGCCTGGCCTATTTCAAATACCTGGTATGCTTACTTAGTCAGTCGTGTTAGCCCACATGTAGCAGTTGGAATGAAAAAGAGTTCCAGTTGTAGGTTGTATCAGCAATGATTTATTGGCTCAAAAATTTAAAATGCCCATGTAAAGTTTCTATTAAGCAAAACCATTAACAAGATAAATCAATGTCCAGACATCAACCCTTTTTAAAGTGACCGTGAAACAGTCTTAGTATGCAAGAATCATAACACCGAAATTTTTTCACTAGGAGGGAAATTCGCAATGCTTGCAGGCTATTCTGAAGTTGGATTTAATTCATTGTTTCTGTAAGAAGCTGGTTGTTAGCAGCAGTATTTGGTGCAAATGGCGATATAGGCAGGTGCTGCTGTTGGCAACAAACCATAAGCCTCTATGTGCCTAGCTACATGCAAGCACTTGGAGAAAGCTCACTCCACATGTGCCACAGTACATCTACATAAAAATGGTGTGTGGCCACCCACCTTCCTTAACAGCTGAGAGTGGTCATTCGCACATTTTCAGAAATGAAGAGAAAAACAGCCTCTTGTCAGTCAGAACCAGACTAATAATGGTAGGTTTAAACATCACAGTGTGTTTAATGTTGTCATAATATTTTGTTTATCCCCCAGGAACTCTGCTGCATTCAACACTCACGGCTGCACCACGTCCGCAGCCTACCGACCCTGAGCCAGACAAGAGCACACTGCACAGCAGCCATGAGGATGTTGACATACTCGCCGAGCTGCGTCTTGTATAAGGCTTTCTACACAACCTTTGTTAAGTTGTCAGAGGTGGCAGTAGAATCACTGGAGCATGCCACAAGAAACCAAAGTGACAGCTCTTTATGGCACATGGCAAGGCTGCTTCGGATAACTGCATCTACTGCGAGTGCCATTCCCAAACTAGCCAAAACATCTACTGAAAGCGCGTTGCAAACGCTAGTAAATTAGCAATTCCGTGGAAATGCAGCAACCGCACACGGCATCAAGTATGAACCAGGGGCACGTAAAAGATTCATTGAGGTCACGGGTCTGACCCTTGGTTGTCAGCCTCACCGGATGGCCTCATTACGAGCCATAATGCCATCTAAGAAATTAAGTGCCCTGACGTTCTCAACTGCAAAGAACACATTGCACGTGGAGGTTACGATGTGAGGGTGAAGGACGGCACATGTTTCCTTCCCAAAACTACTGGCTCCTATAGTCAAGTGCAGTTATGCATGTTGTGCACAGAAACCAAACTCTGCTTTCTGTATGTCTGGTCTGCAGAGGAGGAAGTTTCTTTACTAGTGAAGTTTGATGAAGCATTTCTGAGTGAGAACTTGGCAAGACTCGAGCACTTCTATTTCTGACAGATGTTGCCCGAGCTGCAGAGAAGGTGCAGGGAGGGAATCATTGCAATTTCCAGTGAGTACAGGCCACTGTGTGCTATGTAATAACTTTAATAGCTGAGGGAATACAAGAACCAAATAAGATACCACTGGACTTCAGCAAAACATTGATTTTTTTTTTGTGCATTTTACCGTTCCATGAGAGAATTTTGATATTTATAATAATTATGTTTCAGTGACTTTTTTTCAGTCTCGACCTTCGTACCAAAAGTCGCGTCATTCGCTCTAGTGACTAAGGACAATCTCCTGAGGAGATTCAATTTTCTATATCACATAGCTGGATATGTCTAATATCATATTCCAGCAAAGCATCTTTATGTTTATAATAATTCTTTTTTCGTGACTTTTTTCAATCTCGTTCCTTGTACCACAAGTCGCCTCTCTTCACTGTGGACAAAGTCCAAACGTTTTTTTGGGGCAGTTGCCCCTGGCTCAGGAACCCAGAAATATCACCTGAGAATATTTTATTTTCCGCTATAACGAACCTCGGTATGTCTATTAGTATCATATTCCAAAAGAGTATTCTGATTTTTATAATAACAAAACCAGCTTTTCGTAGAGTGTTATGGCAGCACTGCTTTCATTCCGAAGCTGCATATGATCGTTCACATTATTGAGCAGATCAAACGCTTTGGCCGCTCCCGTCATCCCTGGGCTATGCGGTTTTAGGGCAAAAATGCACTGCGTAAAGCAAAAAGTTCTGGAACTTCAAAACCGGCCGGTGTCTGTGAGCAAATACCTTCAGCTTAACACCTCTTTTGAACTCTGAAACGCGAACGGATGTCCATTGGAGACATCAGGGAGTTTTAGAAAGTCGTGTCGACACGAACGGTTCGCCCCCAGACGACTTTCCGACACCACTGCGCATGCGCGAGCAGTCGAGTCGGGATTTGGGGAACGGTTAGGTCAAGACGTTACCACTCGCGGCGCCCGAGTCGTTCACGTAAACCTACGCCAAAGGAGAACGATTCAGTGCTTTTCAAGATGGCTGACGGTGGTTCGCAGTCAGTAGCTCGAGGCGGCTCCAATAAAAAACTGAGATTCTTAGTGACAGATGATATATGGCTGCTGCGGGAAGTTGTAAGCAAGAATCCTTACGAGGACAGCGCAAGGTGGGGTCCGATCACTGACGCGCTAAACCGCGCCAGTGGTAAGGCCTTCAGGATCCGCGCTGTCCGGGAACGGACGGAGCGGCTGCTGGCGCTGTTCCGGCAGCAAGATACTGCCAACCTCAGAAAGTATGTTGTCCTTCCATTATTCATGAAAATTTTGACTTTAAAATCTTGCAATGCAATTATTGCTGTTATGACCGCTTCTTGTTGCTGCAGATCAGGCACGGAGGAGCAGTACTCGGAGAAAGAAGTGCTGCTCCAAGAGGTCGCCGACCTTGTACGGAGTTTTCCGCCGGCCAAGAAGACCAAGCAGACGCAGAATGCTGCGAAAGCCACTGCGACGATGCGGCGAGATGGCGCCGCGGAAACGTGGGCAGCGGCCGAAGGTAGGTTTTAGGGTTACGCTTTGTTTACAAAGTGCCATTAGGGGTGGCACTCAGTCGGCGTTTTAGCGAACGCCGACTTTTTTCATCGAAAGACACAGTCGGCCACCGCGAAGCGGTGTTTACGGGTAGGTCAAGTGAGTTCACATTTTTGTAATCAGCCGCCGGCAGCCTGCCGCCGCGGAACGGCTAATTCTAAAAACGCAATGCACAATGTAAAGACAAAAAAAAAAAAAAAAACACTATTGCATATTTCCATAAAAGTGAGGTAGATAGAGTTCAGAAATGAGTTCCCGAGTTCAAAATCTGAAAAGAGTCTGTTGGAATCACGAAATTCGACAGCGCTTTGATTGATACAATGTTGATATAATCAAGCTGTGTGATCCGAAAGGAATTTCTGTGCCTATGATTTAGTCCCTTAGCTGAAAACGTGAATAGTTTGTGAACCCATCAGGAAATTCCTTTTATGAATTTGTACAATGAGCCTCTGCTGGCCTTTTGTTTTATGTCTGTTGTAGCTGTTGGGTAGGTAGAACTATAGCGGTTTATTTAGAGCGTTAGAGATTATACATATGAGGACCGACACAGGACGACGTCACCACTCGCTTGCGTCGTAGCAAGTGTCCTGGCACCGTTTGTGCCTTTTCCTGTTTGGCGCATCGTGGCACTGCAGTTGGCGGTCACCTCTAGATGCGGCCTCACGACACCCCCCTTTCTTAGGAGAAGAAAGCTACAAGTTCAACCGGTTCGGTGATCTGCACGGATGTCCACTTCTTGAGACCGCTACCGGCTGCACATGCTTCCCTGTGCGTCATGTCAGTCCTGTTGATGTATTTATAATGTAGGACCTTGGTTGAGCCGCTGGCTGTGTCACTGTACTGTAGGATGCTGTACCACTCAGAATGTGCATTACCGTCTTTGGCGGCAGGCGTTCACAACTTCGCGCTCTGTGGCGCACGTTGTAGGTCTGTTTCACTTGCATTCTGTATGCTTTGTTCTTGTGCCTGAAGTTGCTGTCGTCCCACCAAGGTGTGAGAATCTTGGTTGTGGTTGGCACAGCCGTATTGAGGCGGAGACCCATTAGCAACTCACTGGGTGAAAAACCCTCGACTCCCGGTGCGCCTCTGTGTAATAGGAGAGCCAGGTTTATGTCCCTCGACTTCTTCAGGAGTTGTTTTGCTGTCTGGACTGCACGCTCTGCCACGCCATTGCTCTGAGCGTAGTACGGACTTGAGGTTATGTGGTTTGCCCCCCAACATTCAACTAGATGCTTGAATCGGCTGAGGCAAACTTAGGACCGTTGTCCCTGCATACAGTTCTTGGCACTCTGAACCGTGCAGATTGGTTCCAAGACCTGAACAATGTCTTTTGTTGTAGTGCCCTTTAGTTGCTCCACCTCAAAGAACCTGAGGCCAGATTCATAAAAAACATCTTTCCTACGACAACTTAGCTACAAAGTTCGTAAAGTTAGATAATCGTAAGATGAGGCGAGAATGGTATTCACAAACGGGTTCTTAAGTGAAAGGAGGAAAGTTATGACCTCTTACAGAGAAACGACTTCCAGCATGTTGATTTTTAATAACAAACACAGGCTAACTCCTCGTTGATAGTCAGCTCTGTGTATGTCCTGTCCTCTGTGTGTAAATGTTTAGTGTTCAAGCTGTTTCTCATAAACACAGGCGGCCTTTCCACCACCGCTTGTCTGGGGTTCGTGTCCGTGCAGTGATATATCGACGCTAACACGATTTAAACGCTTCGTTGACTGCTACGAACTCGATCGCTACGAAGTCAACACAACTGTCATCGTTGGTAAAAGCTTCGTGCCAGTCGTTTGCAAAGCGACGTAGATAGAAACAAACCGCTGCGGCATTTTTCGCGGCCTCGGAAATGCCGGAGCAAGCCGACGTTAAAAAAGATATGTTTGAACTACGAGAGTTTCAGCAAGAGCCACGCAAATACCTGAGCGGACGCGCACGTTTCATTTAAGTGCTGGATTCGCTCTGTTAGACCGCATTTCGGTACGCTCTTCAGGACCGATCTTTTACGATTGCAAGTCGATACTGACGTAACACTCGGCAAAGAAAGGTTGGACAGACATCGCGTAGCTCCCACAAACTGCTATAGCTCGACAGTGACGTAGCGCCGTGTCAGAATAAAAATGGAATACTAATAACAAAGTGTACATACCGTGTTGCGAAGGTAATCCGTATGGCGTTTATTTGAGCTCTATATCACACAAAACAAGGAGATAGAATAAATGAGAGTCCCTTTTCGACGACAGCGTTCGTCACCGCTGCCTCAGAAAACAAGGAGATCCAGATGACAAGGGGAAAAGATTGACCTCTGAAATTTAGCTCAGCGATCAAACTATAATACGGGAAGGGTCCACAAGGGTCACGCGGGCATATTCCATTTAGCAGGCCAGCCGTCGTGGGCAGACGGTCTTGGCCAAGGACCGCCGAAGCAACAGTGCGCCGAGTCGGTGTTGCTGCTAGGCCTACTATATTCTGCCGAGCTCACTTGGTCGGTAGAATCGTGGCCGTTGTAGCTCTTCTCGGGCGTTTGTGGATCCAGCGTTCTTGTTCGTCGTGGTCTGTTTCAAGTACTCCTTCCTTTTTTTTTGCTGGTTGAAGTCGGGACGTGCGAGGAGAGCACGTAGAAAAATAAACGTCTGTTGGTCGTTGCGACCAAGTATCTGAGCGACGCTGTCGGCCATGTTGATTGTATCATAAAAAGTGCGTAAGACAGCTTCGGAGCTGTCGTAGGATTCTGTCGTAACCTGCTCAAAAGTTACGACAATTTCGTTCTTCGTATGAAGCGTGGAATCCAATTCAAGGAATCTTCTTGGCACGCGATATAAGCAGCAGGGATGTCCCGGTGTCTCGCTGCTGCAACGCAGTCAAACGCAGTCAAACGCGACTGTGTGAACCGGGCTTTAGATGTCAACAAAAAGGCGTCCCCGCGGCCAGGATTCGAACTCTGGTTTTCTGTGCGGAAGGCACGCACGATAACCGTTCGGCCACGAGCGCGCTGCCTGCTTGGTCAGCTGCGCTCGCGGCAATATTAGATACAGGTTATTCCACCTCGTCTCAACGTCTTGCAACGTCTTGCACCAGACGTAGTGCATCCTTTCCCATCTTCTTTTGGCACCCCACAAGCCTTTTCTGAGCTGATGAACTGTGCTTGTAATGTCCCACAATATGACTCACATTCTTGCACAGGCGATCAATGGCCGGCGAACGGGATCTCGCGTCATTAATCGCCAGTTGAAGCATATGCACGAAGCACGCTCTTTCAGTCCCCGGAGGTCTCATTACCGCAGCACGAATGTTAAGCCCATTATTTGTTACGACAATCTTTACGACACGAAGGCCATCGACAATTTCATCTTCAGGGGATCCTAGAAGGTCATCTGATATTACACATTTAATAGTGTTCAAAGTGCGGTGGGGTGATACAGTAACCCTGTAGTCAGAAACCGAGTTGAGTGCCAGCAGGTCTGACTTTGCTGAGAGGTTACAACCTCAAGGGCATGGGTTTCTTTATTCTTTACACCTGTTTCTGTTATTTTCAGCTTGCGAAGATGATGTCAAACGGAAGCTGCTCACCGCACAACTGCAGATAAAAAAAGTAATAGAATTTTTAGATTGTTCAGATAAAGATACAGGAGCAATGGAAACAGCAAATGCGAAGGCCCAGAGGGTATGTATGGTTAAGGAGGCCATACAATTTGAAATATTTTATTTATTTATGTTATCGATATTTCGTGTGCTTTGAATACAGACCATGCATTAGCTTTGTATTGGGCAGTACAGAAAGTTTGATAGCTAGTATTTGTTGCACCCCAGAGCACACATTGCAACTATACTTCAAGCCTCCTTATGGCCCTCCCGACATGGATTATTGTGCATGTGTGCCGTATAAATCATTCCTCATTTCAAGAACACCCTAAAAGAAAAGCTGACAACATCGACAAGGGTGGACCTGATGAAAATTCTGGAGCAGAAAAAAAAATGGCTACTAGTCAGGACAAGTCGACAAACCCCGGGGAGGTAGAAGAAAAGCTGAAGCGGGCTCAGCGTCACATTGCACGGCTGGAAAAAGAGCTCAGGGAGAAAGACCGGGAGCTAGAGAAGCTTCGGTACCTCAACATCAGGCTACAAGAGAGCATCATGGGAAAGTTTGAAAGCTGGAAAGGTATGGTGCAAGGTTCATCGCATGCAGCAATAGAATAATCTCATCGTGGGTCATAGGAGCAAGTGGGACTATTGAACAGACCGTGCCACGTGCGGTCGCCCCTTGCTCCATTTGGTTATTTTTAATAAAATCTCGGGTTCAAGTGTGTAACTCGGCTTGTTAGAACTGCCAAGGGTTCGGACCTAGACCACAGTTTAACGGGGTTCCGGTAGCCAAGGCGACTGCCGTCTGCTCAAAACGCCTCCTTTTTTTTAGCAGACAGTGTTTGGAGGAAGGGCATCACTGATGGCAGACTTCAAAGCGCCTGTGCCTAAAGTGGTGTTCATAGCTCTTGAATTAGCTCTGTAGAGACGGACTTAACTGTGCAGAAGGATATGTTGGCATTTTGAGATCAGGTGTGCTTTCAGGCCCATTTGCAATGTGTTTCAATGGGCGAAACGTGAACAAAAAGAGTTAAAAATGAAAGCCTAATGCTGAGGGCTGATTTTCTTTAACACCTTATATTTTGATGCGCCTGGCACTACAGACATGTTTTCAGGTTTGAGCTTGGGTGCATTTTTTATTGAGAACATGGTCCTAAAGTACCAAGTGTCATTCTGAGTCAACCTTTTCATGGAAGTATTTTAACTGTGCTTTCAAAGTGCTTAAAAGAAACAAAGGTTGTGCGTGACCTATTTCCCCATTTAAAATGTGATCAGTTAAAATGCAATCTTCTTTCACCATTTTAAGGCATTTATGGTACATGAACAACATGTACCATAACAAGATAAACCAAAAAGTGTGTATTGTTCCTTTTTGTTGGACAATATATATTGTTGTGCAAGCTAAAATACCTTAATTGGGGAGCTGTAGCCTATATTTCTGTTATTTTTATTAAAATTTTTTTATACATGCCTGTGGAGGTGGACCTTGGACAGAGAATCCACGTCACTGCAACCGCATGGAATACAGTGTGCAAAGCAAAAAAAAAATTCCAACCAACTGACAGCAAAAAGCTAAAGTCGTGAGACCTAAGTAATGTGACTGCGTTACTTTGAAATCTTCCTCCACTTGTGAGTGAGAGAACATCAGGAAGCTGTCAGTATTTGGTTTCACTCTATAGTAAAGGTTCCCACCATTGCTAATGCACTAACACGGAACGGAGTCTTATCATTCAGCTCAGGTTGAACATTATCACTCACGAATGCCCAAGTTAGCTTGAGACTGACTCAGTAGTGTGCAATTACAGGGAACCATAGCAATAATTTACAATGTTTCAATCTTAAGTGCATTCTTAATTAAGTGGTCTGTATTTTTTTTTTTTTTGAAGACATGTACCAAGCTCGCTTACAAGCGCAAGGCGTGCCAAATTAACCAGTACAATGATTTAAAACCCATCACAGCTTAAATCTTTATATTCTTGTCGCATGCATGCACTTTTTCACACGCTGTTCTATGATGGTGTGGTGTCATGACACAGGACGGTTAACCAAACCTGCATATGCAGGAATGATGGTACCAGAGTGAAAAATTATTAGGTTAGTTTCAGGTGTTCATAGGAGTTTTTATTTACTCTCATTTCACTCCAGGTTGCAGGCTGCTGAAGCCGCAGACACAGAGGAGCATGAGTGACTGCAGATAGCCGGTTCTTTCTTGTATTGCATTTCTATTTGTCTGTCCATTTATGTTTTTCTTTGTGCTAGTGAATGTTTTCTTCTAATGTTTTCAATAAAAATTGTATCTTAAATTTCACTCAGTTGTATCTTTTTCTTGGTAGCTCGTCTATAGAAACATTCAAAACTGGGTGAATTAATTTAAGGTATGTAGGTACATTCATCTCCAGCATAAAATAACTTTTTTCTGGGAACGACTCTTTTGGGAATTTGGTATTGTGAAATGGTAACACCACACAAAGCCTCCGCTTTTCTCATCTGGGGTCTCGGTTTAAAAATACCAATTGGTTTTAATTTACTTATTTTTATTTTATTTATTTATTAAATAATAATTGGAAGTCTAGAAACACAAGCCAATGTTCCCATTGGAAAATGCCAATAGGTATTTCTCCAATTGGGAACCTAAAAACGCAGATGGTTACAGTAACGATTGGAAAATACCAATGGGTGTTTTTCCAGTTGGGAATCCGAAAACACAGATGGTTATGGTTCCAATTGGTATTATTCCAACTGGCATTTTTCCAACTGGCATTTTTCCAACTGGGAAATTAACAATTGGTATTTCTCCAGTTGGGAGTCTGAAAACATGGATGGTTACACCAACTGGTACCAACCGAAAAAACCAATTGGACCCAATGGGTATATTTAACTGGATGGGGATATGGCGTACTGCAAAGCGTGCAAGGTGGAGCTGAGGCCAAATGTCCAGGACCTCAAACTTCACAGAACAAAGCTGAAGCACCAGAACAATCTCCTGCGGTTCGCCCCTTCGCCTGCGGGACGGATAGACTCCTTCGTGACAGCGCGGTCAAGGGATACCGAATCCACTGCTTCTAAGGATGTCAAAGCCACCGAACTATGTTTGGCAAATCACCTCGCCGCCCAGGGGGCCTTCCTCACGGCGGACCATCTGACGCCCCTTTTGAAAGACTTAATCAAGGATTTTTCAGTTGCGGCATTAGTGACCATGGGCCGAACGCTGCGCGCTGCGCTTGTAATGAAAGTACTTGGACCTACCTTTAAGGATCTTCATTTTACGGAACTAAAGAATGTTCCGTATTCATTGATTCTTAATGAAAGCACTGATGTGGCAAGCACAAGAGATGGCTGTTGTAGCTAGATATTTCTCCCACAAATCGAGCAAGTTTAGTGCAGCATTCTTGGGCATCATTCTAGACCTTGATGCCTCGTCCAGAGGTCTCTTTTCATACTGAAACTTTCTGGGGAGTAACAACCTGGATCTAGCTGACTGCTGGTGTCGCCACAGCTAGTGCAAGCATGTTGTGTACAAAGTACAGCAGCCTTTTCACTAAAATGAAGGAAGTGAACCCTCGCCTTATACTTGTGAAATGTGTGTGTCACTCCCTTCATCTGGCGTGTAATGAATCGGTAGATGTGCTCCCCACTCACGTGGACTATCGTCCGTGAGACCTTCCCAAAAAGGCAGGAAATGTACAAGACCATTTATGAGGCCATCAATTCTGGAGACGTACCCAAGAAGATCGCAGGAACGTCAGCCACGCGGTGGCTCAGCATTTCTGGCGCAATGAAAATAATTGTGGATCAGTGGCTAGAACTGAAAATGCACTTTGATGTAGCCAGGTGCCAGGAACGCTGCTATTCCGCCAAAGTACTAACTGAAATGTACTGCGACAAACAAAAATTTTTGTTCGCAACATTTCTAAGCCCTCTAGTTGCGGAGTTCAACCGGATCAATAAGATCTTTCAGTGCGAGAACCCTGACCCTGTAATGCTGCACAAGGATTTGTCCTCATTTGTCAGATCTCTCATGAAAAGAGTGATAATGCCACCTCATGAGTCACCTGAGTGCAGTAACTGGGAGAACCGTGTGCTTCATGTGCGTGCGTGCGGCATGGGGGGGGGGGAGGGGGCTGTCCCAAGTAACATTGTTGTGTTGTAGATATGTTGCAAGAATGTTCCGAATGTTGTGGGTCTGTTTGGAGTTTTTGCACAACGGTTCCCAATATGTTTCTGACACAACAGTGAATGACACGACAAGCACGCAGCGTTACGCTACTGTTTCGAACCCCATGCTGCCAGGGGAACTGTATGTTAAAAGTAGGGATGAGACAATGTACACCGTTTTCTAGGCGGAATAATTTAAAGGTTGTGCAACTACAGCGCAGAACATGTTTCTTATGCGATGCGGCATCGCTGTAGTAGAGACGCAAAAATAGCGACTTTGTGTAGTGAACTGTCTCTAATTTCCTTCTGACGCGACATTGATCCTCGCGTAAAGCCGCAGCAATAGGCTACTGTTTTGAATTCCATGCTGCCTGGAAAACTGCCTAATAATAGTCGGAAAAAGGCTGAAGGTACAACGTTTGCTAGGCGGCATAATTTAAATGTTGTGCAACTGCAGCGCACAGCATGTTTCTTATGCAACGTGGCATCAGTGTAGTACAGACCCAAAAATCGCAACGTTGTCTAGTAAATTGTCTGCGCAACATTGATCGACATGAAAAGGACACAGCGTTACGCTAGCGCTTCGAACCCCTTGCTGCCTAAAAAAACCGTGTACTAAATGTCAGAAAAAGGCTGAAGGCACAACGTCTGCTAGGCGGTATAATTTAAATGTTGAGCAACTGCAGCGCGCTGTTGTTGTTTGGGGTTTTTATGGCGCAACAGCTGCGGAGGCCATACTGCGCCAAACAAAATAAAAAAAAAACAATGTTATGTAGAACTAGATCTGATTAATAAAACCTGCGCTAGTAATAAAAGACAACTCACTGTCGAATGGGACGAGAGGATATTCTCCCAGCAGAAGAGCAGGATTGAATGGGATTTGGAAGTGAAACAATTCACGGAAGTGAGTATGACGTTCATTGTCCAAAGCTGAACAGAGCCACAAGATATGCATGATGGTAAGCGTATCCCCAGTGTTCACACATCGGTGGGTCCTCTCCACTAGGAAGATATTTGTGTGATGTGTAAAAGTGACCGATTCGGAGACGACACAATACTACTTCATGGAATCGGTTCCTGTGAGAAGAGCTCTGCCAGAGCCCAAGAAGCGGCTTTGTAATATGAAGTTTATTCTTACATTCCATGTTCCATTCAGACTGCCATAAACAAAGGGATGACTTCATTAGAGGCTTGATGTCTTGGTGTGGCAGACAGGCGAGAGATGCGGGAAGATTACCTGCGAATGTAGCGAGTCTGCCTGCTTCCTCATTACCTTTTTTTCCCATATGACTCGGCACCCAACAAAATCTTATAGCAAAGCCTTCACGTACAGCTTTATTGATAAAACTGATGTGCTGTGTTTAGCTTATACATAAATGGGTAATGAGGCCTAGAGTGTAAAGGGCTCCAAAAATTCATGTACCTATTAGAGAAGTGACTTGAGGACACTTTTTTTAAGGAACGTGAATAGGTCTTTGAGCGAAATCTGAGGTTCAGAACCTAACACTAAACACAGATGAAATGTAATGTTAAATCTCCTTAGTGGTGCTAAAAGTGGTTTAAGGAAAGGTTTGAGCTTCCTGCAAAATGAGGTTCGAAGCGAAACACTCTTACTTCAAAGGCGTCGCATCAAGAGTTAAGAACTTCAAGAACACTGCCTAGACTCTCGGGCACAGGCACCAACTTGCGAGCTCGAATCAAACCTGACGAAACAAGGAGTTCGAGCAACGGGGGTGGAACTCGTCAAAATCGCATCACTGCCAGATCTTCAAGTCCTTCTTCTGCAGGAGCTACAGGGTGAACAATCTCCGAGTTCAATGAAAACGGCAATTTCCAACAGCTGCAGCTACAGAGTTGACAACATATTTGTAATCAAAGTCGACGATGAGGGTCCAGTGTTTGGAAATGTCCACGCACTGTTTGTTACAAGTGGTTCGCTAGTTGTACTTGCAGAGAAGCTGGAAACGGTAGAACTGTCATGGCACAGATGCTCACAGCTCGTTGTGCCTTCCAACAACAAGCTCTGCATGATACCAAGTTTTCAGTTTCAGTACTATCCTCTTGACTGCTACACGCATAAAAAATACCTTGAAGTTGTTCCCGATTTCGCTATATTTGCATAGTGGCATGCTTTCCTTTGTAATGACTTGACATGTTTCACCTTTTGGCAAATTAACCCGATTTAACTATCAGCACGACTTTTGTACCGCTATGCAACTTAGAAAATCTGGTCAGAGTTTGGATCTAGGCAAGACAGAAATCAGACGCACTAAAGTAAGGACATTTTGCAAGAGACGGGGCGTGAATGTGACATCAAGAACTTAATGAATGGTGTCACTGGAAGTAGACTGCAGTACCAAGTTGACTTTTAAGAGATAGGTTGTAACTTCAAATCTTCAAGTTGCACTGCGAGGTGCAAGTTTCCTTTTTTGGGGGGCAAATAAAATGTGTGACGAAAAGGCACACTCAATATTTATTTTTTCACTCCATCAATGTAAAGGCCACATAGAACGCTGTTCGGCAAAGTACAACGTTCATACAAAAGCAATGCAGCACAGGGAAAATTAAATGCTTGTGTAAACCAATGACCTTCATGATGATGATGATGATTGGGGTTTTCTGGCGCAAGAGCAACTTAGGCCATATTGCGCCAACCAATGACCTTCATGAGCCGACTCGAGCACACTTGCTAAGTCTCAAATTTTCATTCAACTTTATAAATTCTCGTTTTATGATTCAATAAATTATTCCTTGAATTTCATGAAGTGGAAATGACTTGCCAAAAGTTCGAAACATACAGAAAACCCACGGCTAATGGAGCACTTGTGTTGAATGTATGCTAGTACTTAGTTGTGGTGTGATGGCATTAATATTGAAGTGTGTACGTCTTGCACGAAACTAGCATTAAATAAGATAAATAGCAAGACACACAGACAAAAAAAGTACTAGTATCGTAAGGAAACAAAAAAAAATAGGAAATTAGCAATCCAATTACTTATGACAAAAAACATAACAGACAAAACACACAAATCACAAGTAGACAATATTTAAAGTCACTCTTGTCATTCTCGTCCCTCTGATTCGGCTACAGCAACATTCAGTTTTTTGCCGATGATAATAGCTCGCCTTTATTTTCGCTCAAATGTAGTGATTTTCAGCATGACGCATTTAGTTCATATCTAGGAGTGGCTAGCCACACTGAAAAGGTAAGGTTAAAGGCAGGTTGTCATGCTGCATGTTGTCGCTTTCACCCTCGATCATGATGTGCTTCGTCTGGTGTGGCGGTACTTCTGCCGTGTTAATTTCACACAGCAGAAATGGTGGTATTGAACTAGCAGTAGGCAGGAATCATTGCTAATGACTATTCCTGCACACAACAGGGTGGGGCCTTCAACCCAACGAATGAAGCCCTGTCGCTCGAGCTTCTCCAGTTCAGGTTCTCACGACCTCTCGTAAGGGAATCGGTATAAGACGAGGTACACTCAACGAGAAAGGAGTAGCTTTGGATTCCAGCCGGATCTTGTACTCGTTGAGTAGTGTACCCAGACCTGTGAAGAGCTCAGTGAAGCCTGGGTTCACTAGAGGCTAGGCTGCAGTATTGAGGAACTTGATAACCTGAAGGTCCAGTATGGCAGAGAAGCCCAGCAAAGGAGTACTGAGAGACTGGACGACATACACCTGCTGCTTGGACTATCTGGAATTGCCATCACCTCGGCTCCTGGGTACATTTTGAAGGACGCCCTATAGTTGTTCACGGTGACATCGATGTACTTAGCCCTTTCTTTGGCGACGACTACAGAAAGCTGCAGAGTGCCTACTTTGGCTTGCTTTTTCATGCGGGAAAGACAGTCCTCTGCGAAGTGCCCTTGCTTACGGCAAAAGCTGCGCTTCGACCTGCGTGCGTGGTATATACGGAAATAAGCTCAGGAAATAAGCTCCGAATAAGCTCAGGCATGCAGCCCGCAAACTGCCTCCCCTCAGTAGAGAAAGAATGTGGGTGCAGTCGAAACAATGTCTACCCACAGTGCTCAGCCCAGGACAGTGTCCGCGCAGCTATCTGGTGGAAGCTTATCACAGTGTAGCGTGATAAGGACAGTGTCCGCGCAGGGGGCGCTGGTTGCTTGCACATCCACAATACCGTCGGAGGAACAACCCACAGTTGACGGTGTGCCTTCAAGACCAACAGTGGCTCAGCACAACATAAGTAGTGACCCAAGAGGGCCGCCTGTGCCGACAAGTCCCTATCGGACTCGCAGCAGACGAGCCATGACCTGCCCCAAGCGTTTAGACTTGTAAGGGCGGACAGAAAACACTGCAGTTTATGGGACTATTTAGAACAGTAAGTGGGTGCGCTTCGCCATGAGAACTATTTGGCGAAAATGCGGCCTCTCAGAAGGGGAGATGTAGTGGTCGCTAATTGTAAGCTGAAAAGGTCCAGCTAGTGGCGCCCTCTTAGTGCGAGAGGGGGCATGCGTGTTCTTGAAAGGAAGTAAAAGAGAGTTCTTCAAGAGCAGCCGTCGGTATCGGATGTCTCTAGACTAAAGGTCTATTCACACCATGCATCTTGTTGGCGAATCTTGCGTCATGAAGCTAGGTTTCTGGAAACAGATTCCCCGTCAGAACGCAACCGAAAAAGTGGAGCGCCTCCGAAAAAAGTGGCGCGTGTTCCTCGCTTCTGGAGCAATTTTTCGCTGAAACCTCATCGAGGCCTATTGATTACCTGAAGGAGAAACACGGACGCTGCCAATGGCCGCTCGACTTCACTATGACGTCTGACCTTCGAGGAGGAGCGAGCTTTTGGAGGAGTCCGATTTTTGGCCGATTCCGTATCCGAGCCAAAGTCGAAAAAAGAAAAGCAAACATGGCGAGCGACAAGCGGAGAAGCGGTGCGTACGGGCGATGAGTCTTGGTCCTACTCGGTTGCAAGTGTGTGAACGGCGCTTTAGCAGTATGGGTTGGTGGCACGGTGCAGGTTTATCAACAGACGCGACGAGTGCAAGCACCGCATATAAACATGATGGTTGGGGATAACTTTCTTTTAGAGACGCAAAAATGTCCGAAATGCTTCAAGATCATCCACCTGTTCTTTGACGTTTGCGGTCTTTCCCGGGTTTGGCAGGATTAGTAAACCCAGTGAGCCGAATCTGACGAAGTTTATTGAATGGTGTTAATAAAACAGACTGTCTCTTCACACTGTGCATACCACCCCTGCAACCAATCCTTGAAGTTCATAAAGATGCAGTTGACGATGAGGAGGTAAATACAAGGACACAACC
The DNA here is from genome assembly GCA_013358835.2 of Ixodes persulcatus. Classification (NCBI taxonomy): domain Eukaryota; kingdom Metazoa; phylum Arthropoda; class Arachnida; order Ixodida; family Ixodidae; genus Ixodes; species Ixodes persulcatus. The sequence continues at coordinate 17,178 of JABSTQ010000189.1, forward strand.
GTAATGAGACGATCAGCAAGAACACGTACTGCGACTGCTTCTAGTGATGTACGCAGAGGAACTTCCACACACGCTATGCCACTCCGTACAACGATGGCAACGCCACCAGAAGAGCGGTCTGAATCCCTATCCTTTCTAAAAACGCGGTGACGATTAAAAACGTTAGTATGGGTGTTGTTAAGATATGTCTCCTGCAAGCACACAGCAATGGGCTGTAGCTCATCCAGAAAGAAATGAATGTCATCAATATTTTGCAGGAGACTTCTACAATTCCACTGTATAAAACTATATGTATTCATGTTAAAATGACTTAAAGTAACAACAAACCAAAAAAGAAAACCTGCCCTAGGTGTCCTGGGGCGGTTTGGGTGGGGTTACTCGCGGATTAAGCTTTTTCTGGGATGACTTTTTAAGCCTGGCGTCCTCAGGTGGGACCGAACGAGGCGGAGGAGGTTCGCCAAGTTCCATCCGCTCCTCGTCAGGCTGAACGGCTGAGGGAGCAGCTGGTACGGGCACCTCCTTAGATGTGGAGGCCTCTCCTAAAGCCTTAAAACGAAACACACCCTCCTTCTTCCTGGGAGGGGTCCGAGTAACCAAGGCAGGCGCATCGTTCGATGGCCTGTCCTTTGGAATAGAAGAGGCACCAGTGCCTTCTCCCTGAGGCGGGTGTTGCCGCCTCTCCTCTTGTCTCCCCTCCATTAGCACAGAGGCATCCCTTGCCCCTGCACCATCTGGAGGCCCCTGTGGTTTCTTTGGTTCCAACGACAAACGGGGTCGTGGAGCGAATCTTTGTGAGGCAGGGGGAGGTGGTGGAATCACCAGGTCATTAGGACAGACCTGGGTTCCTACCGAAGACTTTGATGGCACACCCCCTGCACGTGCCACCAAAGAGTAAGGCCCCTTCTGCAGGAAGGAGAACCGCTTCCTGGCTTCGGGGAACGAAATGTTCTCTTTCACTTTGAGTGTTATAATTTCTTTTTCTTCCTTCCATTTCTTGCAAGATCGAGAATAAGCAGGGTGAGGTTCAGAGCAATTGATGCAGCAAGGTGGATTTGAGCAATTCTCTGCAGGGTGATCATTCTTGCCACACCTGGCACATGTTGTCTTTCCACGGCAGCTCTGAGCGCTATGGCCATACCTCTGGCAGTGAAAGCAACGCTGAGGGTTTGGCACATACGGCCGTACTCTACAGTTTAGATATCCTGCCTTGACCGATTCTGGGAGCACTATCAGCTCGAAAGTGAGAATAACATGCTTTGTCTTAATCTCTTGACCGTCCCGGCGAAAAGAAATTCGTTTGGCAGCTATAACTCCTTGGTCACGCAGGCCATCGACAATTTCATCTTCGGGGGATTCTAGAAGGTCATCTTCTGATATCACGCCTTTAATAGTGTTCAGGGTGTGGTGGGGTGATACAGTAACCCTGTAGTCAGAAACCAAGTTAAGTGCCAGCAGGTCTGAGCTTTGTTTAGAGGTTACAACTTCAATGAGGAGATCTCCAGATGGCATTTTTTTCGCTTTAAAATTCTTTCCGATCACAGATTCAAGGGTTTTTGAAACAAGGAAAGGGGATAGCTTCGATAAGGGTTTTTCCGTTTCCGAGTGCATGACGAGAAATCGAGGGAACTTCTCCATGGGTGCAAATGCGTCTCTAACGTGTACTTCGGTCCGGACCCTTTTCAGGGTCCGATCAGGTTTTTGGTTTAGTTTGGAACCCATAAGAAATGGGAAGGCATTCGGCATCTGTAGCGCACCACCCACCACGGAGCCCAACATGGGGATAGGTAATGCGCCATAGCAATAAAGGTTTTGCTGACGACATTACACTATCAGTGCTGCCAAGACATTATAACCTAGTGTGGGTCCAGACAAGGGGTCTATCGCCACCCAAGGTTAGCCCTCGCCGCCAAAGATGGTGAATATGAATGCAGGGCACTCAAATCGCACAAAGGGGAAGTGGAGGCCATGCAGAAAGCTGTGATGGCCACATATCATCACGTGACTTCGAATGACACAGTGTCAAACCACAGCCTCTGCCCAGCAGGCCCAGACTCCTGGTGTCGCCAGAATGCCACTAAGGCTAGAGGTGAGCCTGCCCCCAAGCACCATTACAACCTGCCCCCTCATGTGTGCAAGGCCTTGCTTCCTCTCTACGAACGCCTCTCGAAAAGGAAGCTTCTTGAACGGTGCCAGCATGGGAAAACCCAGAACACCAACGAGAGTTTGCACTCAATGATATGGGCTCTCGCACCGAAACACCGCCACGCATCACTTATCAGTGTGGAAGCAGCTGTGGCCGAAGCAGTGTTGAAGCTCAATGCAGGGAACGAAATGGCCTCAGCAAGGATCTTGAAGGAACTTAATGTGACTCCTGGCCCACAGAGCTCAAAGCGCATGGTAGAGAAAGACAAGCGTCGAGCAACAGCTTCTGCTCGCAAGCGCACGTCGGCGGAGAACGTGCAACGGGCCCTCAAAAAGCGCCACTCGGGTGCCAGCAATCAAGCCGACTACATTCCTGGTGCCTTCTAGGAATTGGGCAGGTGTCAGCAGTCAAATTGCCTATATTCCTGGTGCCTGTGAGGCATTTGACAGTGTAATAAATTTGTACATATTTCTTCCTCATTTTCTCAAAACACGAACTTTGGACTCTTTGCAAATTTTGAACTAAGATATCTCAGTATCTAAGGGAGGTAGAACTATACCATTTTCAGTGACTTGTAGGTAGATGTATAAAGCATACTATGTTGGAAGCAAATTTTTTAGTTTAGGTGAACAAAATTTTTTAATTGCCCTATTGTTTACCTCTTGTGTACTCCCATGTGTTCTAAAATAGCTAATAATGGCCTGATTTGAAAAGTACTTCCAACATTGTATTCCTTATACTCTGTAGTATCTAACCACATGTTATTAGTACTTTCTGATGAAAAAAAATTTTTCTTGTTTTTCCCAACAATGGCTAAAGATTTCTAATTATCTTGACAAGTAATTGACTTACTGAAAAAACGACCACATATTTGAAATCAGCACCATAAACACAATATGAATACAAAGTTTCATTGAATTTGATGCATAACTAAGGGAAATGCTTCCAAGACCAGTGTTTCCCCTTAATGGCGGACGCCTCCTGCGCAGATTGGCTGCAAGTTCGCATGTGTCGCGTTGTCGTGTGGCGACGAGAAAAGCAAGCAGAGACCG
>JABSTQ010000190.1:0-15219 GCA_013358835.2 Ixodes persulcatus
ATGGAGGGTCTATTGTCATTGAGACAGTAGGTAAGTACCTTCAGCTAGAGCCACTAATTAGCTGCGCTCAGAGAATCGGCACACTCTGCTCCCCAACATTGTTGTGGACGCTGCCATCTTGGTGCTTGTGCAGAGCAGCGCTTCTGCCGATTGTCATGATTCAAAAGTGCGACTTCCTCAGCATTAAATTCGTGTTAGAAAGCTCATGTAACATTGCTTTGCTTTGTCGCGAACTGTTAAAACATTTGTGGAGGGCGGAAAAGCGTTTCCTGTGATTTCAGATAACTGGCAACCATGATTTTAAGCTGTCGTTACTATGAAGCGTAGCTTATTTAGCGGCACTACTTCAGCTAAGGGACCTAAGGTACTTTACGGTGCTGTGTGAATAGGGTAGAAACCAATCACGCACAGTGAATGCGCCTGCGATCCTGGCGCTTTTTTAATTTTATTTTGGGGTTTTAACGAAGTGCTGAGTGATAAATTATGTGCGCTTCACTTGAACGTCCCTCCCAACATCTTGCTGCTGCGGAACTATCAGGGCCGAGAACTCGTCGAGTCGTCTAGTGCGACTTTAAGTTGTAACATTATGGGGCCAACCAAACCTGCTGAAGCTAAACACAATGAGATAAAGCAGCGCAAAAGGTACAAAAGGAAGTGACAAAAGGAAGGACAGACAGAGCGCTGATTCGCAACTATGTATTTTACTGATAGATCAAAGATAAAAAACACAAAAAAACATAGATTTTACCACGCGTTCACACGCTCAACTTCTGACCATGTTTTCGATTCTTTAACGGCACGCGCTGGACCTTGTTAAGAATGGAACGTTCGCGACCTTCTTCCGAGTTTCAACGCTGCGGAAACGAGTACGGAAACGAGTCACGATCTGTTCTGGACTGTCGCCACCACCTGTCGAAGCCTGCCCAAAACGAGTCTCAACGCGTCCGTGACGTCAACGGGACGTGTGTGTGTGTGCGTGTGGGTTCGTGCGCTCGGAAGGGGAGAGAGGCCTGGCCTAACTGCGGAGAACCATGGCTACGACGCACTTCTGGCTACGACGACGGCGGACTTTGCTGCAACGCACTTGGCGGTCGCACCTGCTGCCCCTGGCGGAGAGTGAGGGAGAAAACGGACCCTATATAAGGCGGGGCGTGAGGCGGCTCCAGTTGTTCTCTTGGATTTGACGACTGTATCGCAGCCATGTAATTAAACCGTTCGTTACGTTACCAATTCTCCCACCTCCACTGGACCCCTGGGTTCTTCACTTCGGGGAATGGTCGTCGTCACGAGCCAGGAAGCCTCCGGACGTGCGGCTTAAACCCCGCCTCGAACAACCTTCATTGTCAGTTACAGGAACTTTAGCTCCTTACTAAACAACGCCACTTTCGCTGCGCTAATGCAGTTTCTTCCACAATTGTGGATGTAGAATGCCTCGAGCAGAGTCATATATAGGAGAGTTTTGTCAATGAGAAAAGCGGGCAGAGCCGGGCATGCACAGTCGCAGAAGAGAGCATGACATGCTCTCTTGGACAACTAGAAAAGCTGAAAATACTCCCTACCTGTGGTAGCGAGAAAGTTTTAGTAAGGAGGTAAGAGTTAAATGTAGTAACTCTTCATGGTTGAAAATATTCCGCACGTGATGTTCCATTTTGACCATGCCAGAAAAAAAAAAAAAAATGTAGAATCGAATGTGCCGCTCGAACTCTGTCTTGCTCGGACGGAGTCTGACCGCTTGGACGACTTCGACGCCTGGCGTACGGATTACGCTTCGATCGTTCTGGTAGATTTTTATTTGCATGACCGGATTGAAAATCACGTGCATTATATTTTCAGTGACTGCGAGTTACCCCGACGCACTTACTAATTTTGTTTCTCGTGACTGTCGCCAGGGTATATTTGCAGCTTCTGGCTGGCCACATTCAATTTTGGGGCTCCCTGGAACACGCCAGCCCGCTTTCGACCAAGGCGCCTCCTCATTTGCTTCCTAACTTCCCCAATGTATGGCCAAACTCTCTCTCTAGACCTTTTCTGTGTGCTCTCGGTCAGGCACGTAGGCAGGATTTTTCTTTCGGGGGGGGGGGGGGGGGGGGAAGGGGGGGGTCCTGCCCATGACAAAATGCCGTATGAGGGGGAGGGGGGAGAGGAGTCCCAGCAAAATTGAAGATTTCGGGGGGGGGGGGCGGGGCCCCCATGGGCCCCCCACCCCTCCCCCTGGCTACGTGCCTGACTCTCGTCCCCAGCCACCTAATAGGCGTATCCGGTATGGGCGACGAAAAAATACTAAAACGTTTCAACCTGTAACTAGTAAAAAATAAGGGGGAGGTAAACGATAATGTGTGACGGTTAAGCCTTAATCCGTGTGTCTTCTACTGGAGTGGCGACGGCGAAACAACGTTTTCGCCCATACTGGAAGTGACGACAGATCAAGATGGCGGCGCCCTTGGAGAAAGGGTCTATTACACGGCTCTGGCCTCAAGCAGCATCGCGCTGTCACTTTTCCGCTGTGCTTCCCAAAATTTAGGTGGTATTAAAGACGGCTCGCACTGGCACTCTTTATAGTGAACTGAAAGGTGTCCTCCCACTGTGGCTCCGAGAGTACCTGTGCTCACGGAGCCTTCGGTTCCGGCAGCGTCCGTTTGCTCAACGTAAATGCGGTCGCACAAGAGGGGGATGGCACACTGCTGAACACGTCCGTGCACGTGGCAATAAACGGGTTGGGTGCTTCTTACTGCCCGTGCTCTTAATTTCCTGTCTGATCGTTTTTCGTGGAGCTGAAAAAATACTGGAACTCCGTAGCAGTTTCCCATATATATTTTTTTAATTATGGAAACTCTATGTAATACGGGATGACCACTGGTCGCTTTCTTTCCAACCACGCAGTAGTGGTGTACCCTGGAATGTGTTCAGGCATTGGTTACTATTCATTCTGCAGTCGATGATAGTCGGCTGGCGTGCAGGTGTGCGGCAAAAGTCGGGGGTGTTAGTGGCTCCTGTGTTGTCCCGTTTTAAGTACATTTACTTGCGTGAAGTGGACTGTGACATCGAAAGACTGTTAAGCGGTACGACTATCAAGAAGGTAATCCGATCAATACCATTTAGAAGACAAGGCCTGCGCATGACGTCATCGTTAGTAGATCCCCGACCCGCTCAAAGTGGCAAACAGCCCGAAGCTTAACAAGAGTAGGGGCCGCGTCGCAACTATACATCGCATTCACTGGCGGCCGCAGCTGTGGGCGCGGCTGCTGAGCGCGAGCTTCCAGTTCATTTGCAATGTGCATGCGAACTCTCCCTCGACCGGGAGCGCGAGCTAGCACGCGCTCCTGGCTTTGAGACGTGCATTTCTAGCGCGCGCGCTCCTTCTGCGGAACGTGCTTCAAAGCAGCTACCTCGAGCTCTCGTGCTTGTGGCGTTGACTGCGTTCCCTGCTTCAAGGCCTGTTCACACATGCAGCGGAGCGCTACAAGCATAGCGCTAACCTCGCGCTAAGCGCGTGCGGACCGGAGCGTTCACCAGCTTTGTATCGCACCGCCAAAACTGTTGCTCGTGGCAGGCGATAAGTAGCTGACGGCACGTGAGGAGCGCTACATCAGCGCTTCGCTCCATGTGAGAACCGGCCTTAAAGGGGCACTGACACATCAAAATCATATTTTTTATTATTATCCGAAACGATAGACCGATCTCACCAGCCAGTTTGACTACGCCACCGCTGCCGCAATGCATCGAGGGAACTTTAGTCTTTCTGCCCGTGCAATTCACCTTGCTGGAGCTCTGCGCTTGTGGAGCACGAGACGGCACGAGCCCTCGCATGCACGGCCGTCTGCCTCCCGGGAACTAAAGTTATGGCGGCGTCACGCATGCGCCGAACGCTTGGTGAGATCGATCTATTGAAAACGATGCCGGAACATTACCCTCAAAATTCGAAACTTGGGAATTCAGTATTTGTGGAGTAAAAAAAAAAAAATAAACAATTTCCAAATGCCGAATTCGAAGTTCCCGCCGATGCGTTGACGTCAAATATTGCGGAGTCCTGAAAGTCGACTTTCTTTCACGACTCCGCGTTGTGCTACCGCGACCAAAGCGAGGGGGAAAGGAGCGAAAGATCGAGGGCGCCCGGCGGAACTGAGAAAAAACAATTTTATTCCGTGCGAGAGGTGCCCACCTGCCCAGGCGGTATGTTTTCTGGGGGAGGATACAATTCCAGAAGGCGACATAACACCGGACTCCGATTTTCGGTATTTCAAAACGAAGGGCCGTAATGCGTTCGCAATTGCGTTAAAAAGCATGTTTGACGATTGCCGTTATTAAATGTTATAGAAATGTTGCCTACAAAGCTTCTAAATTTCATGATTCTTGACGTCACGAATCAAAAGAAGCGAGGAGGCGAAGAGCAGGAGAGGAAAACGCCAAAAATAAAAAGGCGCGCGCGCGCGTGGGAAAAAGTTTTTTCGCGATGCGTTTTTTTTTTTTGTGTCTATGACTACAACTTGCATCGTTTTAGACAATAAAAACAAAAAACGACCCTTGGGGTGTCAGTGCCCTTTAAGAGTGAACGGACAGCGCCCTCAAAAATGGCGTCCAGTGACAGCGTCCGGCGTCCAGCGAAGGGCTTTGCAGCCCTTCGCACAGCGGTAAGGCATTTTAACTCGTGCATATGACACTCCACGTGAACGTCTAACTTCATCGTATGCTATTGTGAGCAGCGTGCCTGCCCACAGCGCCGAACGTGCTTGATATGGCCTCAGAGACAGGGAAAGACGAGGAAGAAGTAGAAGAACGCCAGCCAGCCATGACGAGCCATCAGCCTTCACTCAGCCATTCCTCTATTATTTCCTTTATTTTCATTCATTAAACATTTTTCTTATTCCCAAAGTCTCACATATGGCGCAGTCGACGCCGTCAACCTGCCTTCGCCACCTAATCGCCACGTAAGCCTGCCTGCCCGCTTTCATCCGCGTAGCCGAACGCCAAGCCATTTTTAAGCCTACCAGCCTCCACTTTGCCCATCGCCCGCCCAGAACAACGATGTCGCTTATCAACTGGGATAACGCTACAGCCGAAGATCTCGCGACCCTGAGCGTTCAGTTCCTCAAAATAGAACTTCAACGCCGAAACCTTAGCACAGTCGGAAACAAGGAAGAGCTTATTGACAGGCTTTTGACTGATGCCACCCAAAACCCGCCAAATGCACTGGCTCCTGCAACGCTATTCCCGACTATGCCAGCGTTTACCACAGACGAAGCTGAGAACATGCAGCGCATGGCCGCATTCCTTCACCAAACATGGCCGTAATGATGACGACGCTAGCCAATCAAGCGAACCAAGTGCACGTGACAACTCTGCCAGATCTATCAGCTTCGCTGCCCACTTTCAACGGAGGCGGCACTCCTACGTTCAAGCACTGGATTGAAGAGCTTGAACGCACTCAGCGCCTTGCAAGATGGGAAGACCCCACTCTTTTAGCCATCGCTCAAGGGAAGCTACGTGGTGTCGCAGCTGACTGGCATGCGTCAACAGGGCGACAACTTACCACCTGGACCATTTGGAAAGCCGGAATGAAAGAACAATTCGGCGAGCAACTTTCGCTCATTCAGTGGCAACAGAAGGTAACAGCCCTCACCCAGAAACCTGGCGATAGCCTACAGCAGTATGCCTTCGCCAAGCTCAAGATCATGTCGCGATGTCCAGTTCCCATCACTGACAAGGAACGTATTGAATACCTTGTTCAAGGCATTCGTGATGATCAGATCGCCACATCCATTGCTGTCCACCGACCCCGAACAGTGGACGACTTCCTCAACATCGTGTCCGAAGTGGACCGAACGATAGACCACTCCCGTCTGGCCCGCACGCGCACATTCCCAAAGCCAACCTGGGATGGACGTTTCTCAGCGAGCGGCTCAACCATGCACTTCAATTGTACGCCCGGTACATCACAAACTGGCCGCACGCGCATCGCAGATATGCCTCCCGACGAACAGGAAGCCAGGTACAATACAATTTCCACAAAATATGGTTCCCCAGCATACCGACCGGGACAAGACATCAAAGATACCATCTGCTACAATTGCAAAACGCCTGGCCATCTCGCAAGCAAGTGTAACAAGCCAAAACAGCCTCCAAATCAGTCCAAGCCGAAAACACCACATGAACCTACAGCTCTAGTTAGCCAACTAGACGTCTTGCATGGTTCTAAGCTGAAGTGCCCAGTCGTTCAAGCTCACATAACTGGAGTTGGCACAGTCAGCGCCTTTCCCGACAGTGGTTCCAGCATAACAGTCATCACTGCAAGCCTTGTCAACGAACTCGCCCTAATGCCATGGACGAAACCACCCTTGCTCGTCGTTGGCGGCGCTTCCGTCACTCCAAAAGGTGTGGTCCCACTCTTGATTGCAATTGGACCAATGTCAGCCACAGTCGAAGCAGCAGTCCTCGAAAGAAACGCCTTACCTCTCATATTGGGAGAAGACTGGTTTCGCATCGCACAAGCCGAGCTTCACATTAGGCCCCCAGAGTTGCCTATCATTTGCCAACCCAACAGAAACATGGTTGTACAATGTAGAGAAGAACTTTTACCAAGGATGTCAAACGCCGTGATCCTCACACGGTCCAATCTCTCGCAGTTTGATCCTCCGCACTCTACGGCCGAGCCTCTGCAGACCAAGCATGAGCCCTGACGAGGATGCACCACTATGGAGTGAGCTGAACAACGCAGCCTGTCGTCAAGAGCCCTCAACCTCTGTTTTTGCCAAAACTAGCGGCAACCGCATCACCAAATCAAAGTCTCACATATGGCTCACAATCATGTGCATCCGTATCAAGTGAACTGCTCTTGATGGCGTTTGCATCGGCTCCCAGCTCACGACTAAACAACAGCATGATGTGAAACGCATCTTGCTCCACCACACTGACCTCTTCCCGCGTGACCCTCTCGACCTTGGCCTCTATGAAGGCATTGAACATCAAATTGACCTTGTGCCTGACGCAAAACCATATGGACGACAGCCATATCGCTACACGGCGACTGATAGACAATTCCTCGAGACCCAGGTCGTCACGCTTCTCGACAAGGGTATCGTCAAGCCATCCTCGGGACCATGGGGATTTCCAGCCATTGTGGTCACACAGAAAAATAAGAAGAGACTGTGTGTGAACTACATCCCATTAAACAAGGTGACGATCAACGTCCTGCAACCGCTTCCCCGGGCCGACGACATCCTAGACGATCTTGCGGGATGCTCTTTGTTCGCGGTCCTGGACTTGTGTTCTGCCTACTGGCAAATTCGTGTCAGGGAGTCCGACCAAGACAAGACTACGTTCATTACGCATCATGGTACTTTCAAATGGACCCGAATGCCCATTGGATTGAAAAACGCACCAGCAACATTCCAACAGGCAATGAACAAAGTTTTTACAAGTTTGAAACCTAGACAGACCAAGTCAGGAGTCAGAGCGTACCTCGACGATCTCGTGTTTGCCGTTGAATTCTTGGAATTTTTGGACCTTCTGGATGAAACTTTGAGTCTTCTCCAACAAGCCGGCTTCAAGATTTCGTGTGCGAAATGCAAGTTTGACGTGCCCTTTGTGAAGTTTCTTGGCTTCCTGATTTTCGATAAAGGAAAAGAGCCAGACCCCTCCAAAGTTGAAGCCATGCTACGCATTCCTACACAATTGACCTCAAAGCAACTGTTCTCCTGGGTTCAGACAGCCTACTTTTACAGGAGATTCATTAGCAACTTTTCGAAGATTGCTGCCCCCCTGCAAGCTGTTATTCGAAGACCTGAGTTCAACTGGACACCTGAGTTCAACAAGCGTTTGAGACCCTTCCTGCAGCCCTCACCTCGGCGCCAATCCTTGGACACTTCGATGCAGTTGCGCCAACAACTGTTGCTACAGATGCCCCAGCCACAGCCCATGGTGCTGTCCTCTCTCACAGGCAGAATGGCATAGAGATTTTCACTGAGTATGCAAGCCGTGCCCTCATTGAACCGGAACGCAAGCTCAACAGCCCACCCAACAGACCAGAGACCACAACGCTATCGGACACAGTCGAAACAGCTACAGGACTACGATTTGTCCCCGTAACAATTTTAACGCAACAACAGAGCCCGAGACGGACTCATCAGAGACCCGGCCGGACCCCGACCGTTCTCTCGGACTCGGTCCCCTCGAATTTCGTCCTCTCGGACCCCGCTCCACGTACCAAACTCCGTTTTCCATGCCAAGCCTAGTCCCAGCGTTAAAGTTATTGACAAAACGAACTTTGTTAGCCCTCAAAAAAAAAGAAAAAAAGGGGGTCGGATGTGAGCAGCGTGCCTGCCCACAGCACCGAACGTGCCTCATATCGCCTCAGAGACAGGAAAAGACGAAGAAGAAGTAGAAGAACGCCAGCCAGCCATGACGAGCCATCAGCCTTCACTCAGCCATTCCTCTATTATTTCCTTTATTTTCATTCATTAAACATTTTTCTTATTCCCAAAGTCTCACAGAGCAAAGCCAAGCGCACCGCAACTGTGCCCAATACAACTAACATTGATCGACGTGCCGATCGCACTGACAGGAAATCGCGTGATTGTAATTAAAATCGTTGTGTTGGCTTGAACAAACTTTTTTTCACAGTTTTTTCATGTAAACAAATCCGCTAATAATATCCCGGCCGCACTCTTCAAACCTACTTTCTCGCAATGATAGATATATTTTTAAGCAACGTATAAGGTGCTTTAAACTCATAATGACCTATTGTCACGTTACGTTATTATTGCCAAAAACATTGCTAATGCAACTGCACCATTCGCGGTGCCATCAATTTTGTTGTAGCTTGGGGAAAGGGGGGGGGGGGTTGTAGTCTTTCAAAGGCTCGTGTAGACAAAGAGTGCATATTTTCTTTAGCTAGAAAAATGTAAGATCCCCTGCTCATTGTTTGCCATTAATAAATAATTTTGATTCCCATTCGCAACATCGTTCACTGCTTGACAGGAAGCAAGCAATCTTCTTTCTTCTTTCTTTATTAAATGACTAAAAAAAGAAATTGGAGATGCAAGCAAGCAATCAATTAATGAATGTTTTAATTTTAATATATATATATATCGCATATTATGCTAATACGTCCATTTTGGCCCACTCTCCGTATGGCTAATATAGATTCATGACAGGAAGCGAAGGAAATATACACATACTTGGAACGGAGAGCGTGCTGTTAATGATACTATAAACAATGTGAAGAACATAATACACAATACTAACAACACGACTTCCGTCCGTGGGTTTTATGTTCTTCCCAATATTAATACTAATGACAGACAGTTTTTACCTTTCAAAGCCACATATACGATGACCCATTCGAGTAATTCTTGGCAAATGTTCTCCGTTGTCAGACAGCGTTAGGTAGCGCATGCTTCTAGAAACAGCTTCTCTAATTCGCAACTCGAATTTCGTCAATCCATTTTTGACACAGAATACTTTCGTGTTCAGGATATTAACGCGGTAGTTTTACAAAGCTCGTGTCGTAGAAAAGCCGGCGTCGGTGGCGTGACGGAAAACACCTGATTGGCCGATAGAGTCATGACGTCACATCCACATAATGTCGCGCGGGAAATTCAGACAACCTCAACATTCACATGAAACGGGATATCACCCATGGAATGAAAGCGATGAAAACATGACATGTAATGCAAATTAAATGGTAGGATGAACATACATTTCACGACACACACGCGACCTCCACGAACCCGTAATAAAAGAAAATATAAGTCACCTAAAAGAGATCCCATACTCTTTAAAATTTTTTAAATGCAACTGATTAGGAAGCTTTTTGGGGACGCCTTCATCTGCACTGTAGATTCACGCATTTTTTATCGTTAACCTAATGAAATATTGCGCTGATCTGTTTGTATAAATAATGCACCCTGACATTCTATGACAGCCTGCAATAGGGCCTTTCCAAAAGATAAATGAAATAGTTTTCCTTTACATTATGTTAAGTAAACGTGCACGGCAAGTACATGCAAAAGAGAAGGATCTCAGCTGGTTTCTAAACCAAATTAAAGCTTATAAAAACCACACTTTGCGCATGTTGCGATTCTACGCCTCTTGTTGCTAGAACATAGTACCTGACACATTAACTCACGCCGCCGATCTCTGTAGAGGATCAGACATAATGTACCCTGCATCGCATCAAGGTCCGTTTGCTTTTTTGCAGCATCTAGAGCTAACCACCGAGGTACATCCGCGAGTAAAGATGTATAGATGTAATAAAGAGTTTTCGTTTTATAACTAACGGTCTCTTGTGGCACGCGATGGGAATCTTCTGGTTTCAGTCCACTTTATGGGTAGGGACGTTCATTGTACCCTAGGAATCACCACTGCCTCATTTATTGTTGGTGGAGATAAGGGCTCACACTTGAGTTCCACCGAAATTTCGGCTTAAAGCGCAAAAAAAAAAAAAAAAACAGAATGGATTTTTTTTTATTTTAAAAGAATAAGGGCGCGAGTTTGGAAATGCTTTATGCAAAGTGAAAATTAAGAACCCAGGGAGTAGCCTTAACACTCCCCAAGTGGATACTATCTTTGCAAGCAATCTACACATTGATAAAAGACTTTCCGAGGAAGCACTAATCTCTTTGAGGATAAGTCATTTTTAATATGTCAAGTAATAGGATAGGAACAGGCCCCTTCCGAGACTGACGCTGGCAACCCTAAGACGCCATGTTTGAATATGTTAAAGACTACAACAGGAAACACTGGTTATACGCAGCGAGTGAGGGTAACCCCCCCACCGACGATCTCTTACAGCGTGTTAGCTAGGCGGCGATTACGGTTGATTTTATAATAGGCGAAGTTAACGAGTGTCTACTATGCCGCCCTGTGGACGAACGACTGCAAGAGGTGTTGTAGCTACAAATCTGTTCTCAGAAATTATATTGAACCGCCATCAGTTGAAAAAGGAAATATTCTTCGTGTATAAATACCAATCCTTCTTTGGGTATTGCCGTGAGTTACAAATTTTATATTGAGGTTTTTATGGCTTGGCTATCCTATAACCCCAATTTTGTGCCTTTCGTAACGGAATGGTTTGCTCTGTCGCGTTTCATGACAATCATCAGTTCATTGCATGCAACCGGATTACTCGGAAAGCAAATAAGAATATCCTGAGTCAGAATAACAGGCAGCAGAGTTCTCCAGAATCAAGCCCACGATAAAGTGTTATCATGTTGATGGCATTATTGATAGGCTGGACGATATCGTCGTTGCAGCCCAGCACTGGTTGCCAAGTATAGTAGGAGCGCGAGCGTGCAAGCAGCCTTTTAAGGTTCAGTTGCGACAGCACTGGTTGCCAAGAGGGCTAGGTTGGACACTTACATGTACATTTTAAAAGGTCACGGAAGTGACATATTGGCGCCTCATTGGTGGAGGCCTCCACCAATCAGACACAGACACCTCACTTTCGTGACTTCTTAAAACATAAGTGTAAATGTCCAACCTCGGTGCCCAGCTATACTATCCAGAGCACGCTTTTGGACAGGCAAAAAACGTCCCACGTACATCTGCCCCTTCGAGTACTAGTGCGTTTTAGAGTGCCGTTCGTGCGTGCAGTTCGCGTGCGCATTTCGTTCAAGCTCAAAGCGGGATGATCGTGTTCTTTAAACTGGTTCGGGAAACATGATTCCTCACTTTTCCTTTGTTATTATCATTCACTCCTGTCTGGGCACAATGGCATGACACGAAGCAATACATGGGCATCCTACAAGTGGTGTTGGAACAGCGGCTGGAGAACAAGCGCCTCAAACTTCAGCCGTTCAGTGGCGGCCGAAAGTGACCAGCCTCAGCATCCGCGCGTAACTTTAAAACGCCGCCACTTAATGGCACAAAATTCGCAGATTAGTTTGTTACGGAAAAAATGTAATCTTGTTGAGCGATTGGCTCAAAAATACAAAACTTAATCCTAATTGCAAACAAAGTAATGGCAGTGTCCCTCAATACAGAAAACGTCGCTTTCCTCTATTTTAATGTAGGGAATTTATCACCTCTTGTCACATAAATATAGGCCTACGCATTCTATTCTATTTAGATCAGCAATTTAATGTACAGGTGGGTTGAATACGTGGTCGGCGTATCTTCACAAACATTGCGAAGTTTTTTCGCCAAGCGACGCTGTGCGTCGATTGGCGGAAAAATTCAATAACTCGGATGCTTTTTTTTTTTACCCGCTGCTTTCACAGAGTCGTTGCCTCCTGAGTACTCACTCGTACTGTACGTATACTGACACTCTAAAACAAATTCCAAACAATAATACGCGTAAAGTAAAACAAAAATTTATTGCATCGTTAAAAACGCCCGTTTTGATCAGGATTAGCATTCTTTAAATTACGGGACTTTGTTAAAACGTGCTAGATTACTTAGCTACCTAGAAGTCGAGCAAAAACAGATTCGCGATTAGTATACGAACCCTACCCGGCTTAATTTATTTTCCAAATCTCTTATCCGAACAGTCTTAGGTTTCCAAGCGTTCACCGTCTCGATTCGCCTTTTTGTTTTACTAAAGATAGATATTTTAGTAAACTTATCCCAAGCTTCGTTTCACAATACGGTCCGTCCCAGCCAACGCTATACGGTCTGATATCTGATAGAGGCAATGGAGCAGCGTTAATAGTTAGTCACCGCGCTCGTTGTTTTTTTTTTTTGCGTTTGATATCATTGGCTTAGCCAATCACGAACGGCGATTCCTGCGTGATCATGTTTTTGTTTTTGCTGTTTTTTTGCGGGTGATTGTTTAGCTTTCCAACTTCAAGGGGTTGAAGTTCAAACAGAGTCAATTGCTACGCGGATTGCTGAAAGCACAGCGATTATTGTGCATATGGGTAATCTGGCTAAGCTCCTCCTTCATAATTGAAGGAATGTACACCCGAGTTGAAGACGGTGTCCAGATCGCAAGATCGCTAGTGATTGCATGCATGGATGACATGCTTTCGCAATTGAGGAAATAATCGACATTCAAGATACGCGATGCGTGCTGCCATGGTCGCTTTCGGCTAGACGCCACGAGCATACGCGTTGACACCCTATACAAGGTTTGTAAAAAAAAGGATACTTGACCGTGTTGCGAGTTATTGATCCAGTTTTAACTTCTATAGTACACAAAGAAAGTAAAATGTACTATAATTGTGTTGAAACGAACTTCATTCGGAGCAAGCCTGAGCGCCATTATGGCACACAAACAAATCACATACCGCAACACACTTCGCTTCTGCAACGTTAACTGCCGGCTGAGTCATAAAAGGCTCATTTCCCACCTAATGTGAACTTGCCAAGATTAAACTTGCGAGAATTCAACCACAACAAACAGATCCGCGCGATGACTGACAATGTTCAGGTGACTGAGCCGGCTGGCCGTGGCACTGCAAAAAGTGAAGGTGGGGCTTGAGAGGCGGTGTAAGTGAAGTATATTAAATCCCCATTATTCGTCGAGTAGGCATTCATAATTTGAAATTCTCACAGTTCTTTAAATACTCTAGAGTTGATGTATGATTAAAGAAAAACTAAAAAGAACGTTAACTTTATATACGAGGGTTGTTTTTACAATCTCCAATGAACTGGTTAAAAATCAAAGCAGTATAAGGAAGCAATAATAAAAACAAACTCTTACTATACGAACACGTAGATATGAAATGCAGCTCTTCGTCATGTAATTTCCGCGAAGATTGAGGCAGTTATTATGTTGTGGCACAAGCTTTAAGATGCACTCTCCAAAAAAGTCTCCGCCAAGGAACCTCAGTCCTTCCAAGTACCGATAAACCAGGTAAACAAAAATAAAAAAAAATAGCAATAAACATTTTTTTAGGAAACAGAGAATGTACTTACATTCTCTAACTACTTCGCCACATAATTACAGAAAGAGGTTGAACCAGTTATTATTACGTGACACGCGCGTTTGGATGCCCTCCCCTAAAATATAGATGTGGCCCCGCCCGGGTTCTCAGCCATTCCATCACGATTTCAACAACTCGCTCGCCCCAGACTTGCTTTCCTGAAGCCCATCATCACGGATGTATTCCCGCTCTTCCCAATGCTTCACGCAGTTTCCTCTATACACCAACTTAACTCTCTTACGTCATGCCGCGGTGGTGGGGTGTCGGGCGCACTTCCGTTCTGGGGCTGAGGTGGCAAGTCACCATGAGGGACGAGCACTCCTGTGTTGTTTTGAAAGAAACCAGACTAAAACTCGCCTGCTCGTCAAAACGTCACACCTGGGGCTATACCAAGAAAGCCAGAAAGGTTGGAAGATCAGACTTTATCTGTTTCTGCCTTCTCAGTTAGTCCGGGAACGTGAATAGGTGACGTGAAAAGGACAACCGGACGCCGTCAGACCACAATTGATTGTGAGCAAACCAATTTAGGTCGAAGTCACAGATCCTAGTGGTCATCAGACTTGTTTGTATTGTTCCAAATGAACACGCGAAAACGTAAGATTGTCTGGACCACCCGCGGAAAATATTCAATGCGTCTTTACGTTCAGACAGTCGTGTGATCGTTCAGACTGTCGTCTGCTCGTTTAAACGACAGTTGTAGTAGACCGAAAGTTCCAATAATAAGTGCACGCCTCAAATGTTTCTGTTCATGTTTAAGATTATCTGGGGTAAGAAGGCTCGGTGTAAACCGTAGATACATTGAACTGTTGATAATGTTACAGTGGCCATCACCGACTTATATGCCTGAATCACTTGTTCAGGTCTGGTAGCGATTCTCAGTATCGATGTGGAGCATCGCAGCTACATCCACGTTTTCGCAGCCCGAGTGACGTCGAGTCTGAAAATTGCGAGGAGAATCTCATCATGTAAATCAGGTTTTAGCGTTCATTCTGCGGCGTTCACGGGGAATGAATCGCCGCATGTCATATTATAAAACGAAGTTTTGCGGTCTAACCGTCTAACGAGCCTTGTTAATCTCGCTCAGGTCACTAAAGTAGTAAGACATTGCTAGGAAGACGTAGAATCAACAACTTGAACGCGCAAAAGAGCAAGGGCTCACACCGACGCTGCAACATCACATTCAAATTGTTTGTTGATGCGGGACGCCGCGCTTCTTCCCCACCCCATCGAGCATGCGCGGTGCTGGTGGTGTGCCGCTAGGGGCGCTCCGGGTTGTTTGTCGACACGAGTTGGCCTATAGAGTTTACACGCCTGAGGAGAGTGACGGTGTTGTGTTCGTGCCGACAACAGCTACACC
>JABSTQ010000191.1:0-53396 GCA_013358835.2 Ixodes persulcatus
AGCGACAACCCTTGCTCAAGCTTAACAAGATCTAGAACCCCCTCCGTCCCCCCCCCCCCCCCCCCCACACACACACTGACGAACGCCCAAATCATTAAACTTCTTCAAATGAATTCTATGCTTGTGTCCGCATTGTGAAGGTGCAACGACCGCGAAGAGGGAACCAGTTTTTCTTCTTGAATACTTGTGCAAATGTGAAATATAGGTTGCAAGTAGTTGATTGTTATGAGCGCTAAAGATGTGTCTTCACACAATAAAGTAATCGGAAAAGTAACGGTTACTTCTTTAAGTAATGTCCAATTACTTTTGCCGTCGAGTAATCAAGTAATCTAATCGAATACTCTTTAGCCAAGAGTAATAGTAATTGTAATCGATTACTTTTTTTTAGTAACGTGTACAAGACTGAGTGGCGCCTTGTTACCGCTTCTTGTACCGCGGTTACTGCTGCGGATTAGCACGTGCATTGCGGTTCCGGTTCCTGTGGTTGGGTGTGTATCAGCAGAACCATGGCGGGCATGTGGGGCGCTGAAATAGAAACGCGACAAATGCTGTTACATACGCAATTAGTGCATATGTGTGTGGTCGGCTTAACACCCTGAAGAGCTTTCTGGGTGCTCGAAATCTATCGGCCCGCGAGATACCGACCGGTACCCTGCGAACCTTGTTCCCAGGCTGAGGGACCGATACACAGAGCTCTTTCGAAGGCGATTTTTTTTTAACTGGGTGTCTTTGAAACCAGGGTCACGCATGTCGAATAAAAAGCAATAAGGTCGTACCCAATCAATTAGTCGCTCAAAATCTATGACTCTGGATCGTCTGCCCGACCGTTTGCTTGGAGCGTCTCTTTTAGTTCCTGTAAAAAGGTTAATAGCTGGGCTAGTTGGTAATCGTTGTACATAATGGAATAAAACAGCGCAGAAGATTCAAAAAGGAAAGGACAAAACGGACAGGACAGAGCGCTGTTTACTTCCGCTTCTTTCGATGCGAAAAGAAAAACAACAACCACGGAATCGCCGTGCACGCGCCGCAACAGAAAGCACGGGGAGCATGAGAGCGCTGACACTGCGCTACTGAAGCGCCAACCGAGCGCTACTGAAGCGCTAACCGAGCTCTACTGAAGCGCTAACCGAGTGCTACTGAAGCGCTAACCGAGCGCTACTGAAGCGCTAACCGAGCTCTACTGAAGCGCTAACCGAGTGCTACTGAAGCGCCAACCGAGCGCTACTGAAGCGCTAACCGAGCTCTACTGAAGCGCTAACCGAGTGCTACTGAAGCGCTAACCGAGCGCTACTGAAGCGCTAACCGAGCTCTACGAAGCGCTAACCGAGTGCTACTGAAGCGCCAACCGAGCGCTACTGAAGCGCTAACCGAGCTCTACTGAAGCGCTAACCGAGCTCTACTGAAGCGCTAACCGAGTGCTACTGAAGCGCTAACCGAGCGCTACTGAAGCGCTAACCGAGCTCTACTTAAGCGCTAACCGAGCGCTACTGAAGCGCTAACCGAGCGCTACTGAAGCGGTAACCGAGCGCTACGGAAGCGCTAACCGAGTGCTACTGAAGCGCTAACCGAGCGCTACTGAAGCGCTAACCGAGCTCTACTGAAGCGCTAACCGAGTGCTACTGAAGCGCCAACCGAGCGCTACTGAAGCGCTAACCGAGCTCTACTGAAGCGCTAACCGAGCGCTACTGAAGCGCTAACCGAGCGCTACTGAAGCGCTAACCAAGCTCTACTTAAGCGCTAACCGAGCGCTACTGAAGCGCTAACCGAGCGCTACTGAAGCGGTAACCGAGCTCTACTTAAGCGCTAACCGAGCGCTACTGAAGCGGTAACCGAGCGCTACTGAAGCGCTAACCGAGAGATGCTGAAGCGCTAACCGAGCGCTGTTGAAGCGCTGCTGAAGCGTAACCGAGCGCTACGTCACGCGCAAGTCGGTGCCACATGAGCGCTGCTTCCAGCGCTCATGAGGCGCAAACTAAGCGCTCCGCTGTATGTATGAACCGGCCTTAATGCTTTCGTCTTCCTACACGTAAGCCGTCTTAAGTGTACTCGTGTAATTTTTTTTGCAATCGATTTAAGTAAGGAATATATTGCTTGCTTACTGCTTGGAGTGAGAAAAATAGAATTTACAACCAGCGGTGTAACAACTTGTTTTTGAGTGGGGGGGGGGGCAAATCAGACTTCCCCCCTTTCCCTTTCCCCTCCCCCCCCCCCCCCCCAGGGCCGCTGTGCCCCTGGTGTCTCTTGCGCGCCGCCGGCCAGTGTTTGCCCTGCCCAGTGATGGCTGTTTCAGGGGGGGGGGGGACAAAACACGTGCCTTGCCCCCCCCCCCTCTGAGAGCTGGGGAGGGGGGGGGCAAAGCGCCCCCCTTGCCCCCCCCCCGGCTTGGTACGCCCATGTTTACAACTGTAGAGGAAATATGTTTTTCTATGTCTTTTTCCGGACTATGTGGTTTCAGTAATGCGCCCGCGCTCAAAAAATGAAAGTTTAATTGATTAGCTAGAGAAGCACAACTATATTCGAAGCCATCAAGCGTACCAAGGATTTTACGCTTGGGAGTATCAATAATAATTCCCACTGCACTCCAAATGTTTGGGGGGTCATTTCATATCGCTGCAAACGTATTTCTATAGTATTCTACTCGCGCTTTCTGAAGATCCGAGTTCAATTTATTCCTTTTTTGTTTGTATTCAATTAATATTGTCCGATTTTTTAGTCAGATAAATGTATCGTATAGTTTATTACCTGTCCCTAATTATTTTATAGAGCTCGCGAGTAACCCACGTTTTTCTTGATTTTTTATGTTTTCTAACAGATTCGAGAGGAAATGCAATACCGTAAATATGCTTTATTTGACCGCCGGAACATGTCATAAAAGAAATTCGGGTTTACTTCATTGTAAACGTCATTTCAATTGGTACCCTCTATTATGGCACGGAAATCAGCTAAGGCTTCTACACCGAAATCTCGACGCAACACAGGTGCGTCACGAGTGCAATTTTTCTCTCTTACAAACTCCAGGGAAAAAAATATATCGGTAGGTGATCGATTAGATCAAATGTAAGAATATCTGAAATAACATTACTTGTATCATGACTGGTAATGCACAAGTCAATTAGAGTTTTACTTTCTGACGCTAATCTTGTAGGTTTGGTAAGAACATTTCAGTAGCCAAAATAATCTATGACGTCACGGAAACATCGGCATGATGAGCCTGATGATAACAAGTCAATATTAAAGTCACCAGTTAAAACAACTGGCAGATTTAAACAGGACACTTAATTAAGAAGCTCACTTACATCATTTAAAAATTCATTTATTTCGCCCGTAGGGGGTCGGTAAGCAGAAGCAACAGTAACCCAAGGCATTTTACAACAGTCGACCCAAAATTGTCAATCGGGAAAAACCATACTTTAGTCTACCTTTAAAATAAAGTGAAGTTCCCCACCCCTCCTATTACTTCTGTAAAGCCCTTCAGATTTATATCCTGGGAAATTTATTACATCATCTTGGCTGTAAAACCACGTTTCCGTAAATGACAATCGATAAAATCTGTGATCCAACGAGTCCAGAGCCATCTCGATTTCAAACCATTCGTTTTTTAAACTTCGAATGATTACGTGAAATATCGACATTTCGCTACTTTCATTAAGAAATGGATCCTGCACAAGCGAGGTAAATGATAGACTGTCGTGATAAATATATTCACTTGGTTCTTCCAACATAAAAAGTAATAATCAAAGCAAAGACAACCATTACTGACTCGGCGTATCTTATCTCAGTCAGCTTCACGTTCGATGCTGATTGCTCGCTCTCCCTGGGCCTAGCGCACATACAATTTTCCATCTCTTTGCCAGGCATGCTGATATCGTTTTTCTGCAGCTTTCCCTTTCATCATCCAGCTCAACTTTTTTATTTCTGGGTGTCAGATTGTGAAGGAAGTATGAACTGAGTTTTACATCTTTTAGGTCTCCTTTCTTAGCTATCCATTCATTACGTGTAATGCGTGACTCGAAGCGAATGCGCACTGCTGCCGTTTTGCCTAGCTTTGGGGGAAGCCTGTGAAGGCCTTCAATTTTGTCTCGCAACAATTAATCAAGATGCAGCTTTCTTGCTATTCATTCACTTTACTAAGCAGGTCCTCGTTATCACTGTGTAGTAATTTGTGCACTTCGAGGTTTTGCCGTTTTTTATATTGTTCTAGGCTGTTGACTTGCTGTTTTTAGTTCTTTAATTTCCTGGCTAGGATTATCAGACTGGACGTTTTCCGCTTTTCTTGTTTTAGGATAACAATCTTGAGTGATTGCAGTTTCCTTTCTTTTAACACGCCGTCATTCTTCTTTCTTGTCGACGGTTTCCGTAAACAACATCAAGGCTTCAGCTTTGTTCTTGATTGCAGGTATTTCCGCACGTTTTTTTTTTTATTAATCTCAGAACATTCTCAAAAGAAGCCTCTTGCCTCTGTTCCTACCTTCCGCCACCTTCGGCTGCACGCGCTTACGAGAAAATGCATGTCTGACATTTCCATTTTTTCTTTTCCAAGTCCCCTTTTGCCTTGCAAGATGTTTTGAAAACGCCCGAACATGATCCTAAATGTGCCACATTCAGGGAGTGGTTAATTACACACCAAGCACGGTTTTGATTAGGACATTTGAAGCAAGAACAAAACCAATAGAACACTTCAAACAGCAACAGCGGCAGTGGCGAACGTATAGAAATCGCAAAAACACACACACAATAGTTCGCATGTATTTCTACCAACCTGTAAGTTTTGAAGGCAGCATTTGCAGTCCACTGTCAACGCCGCCACTGCGGCCGAGCAAGTGCGGTGAATCCGATCGAGCTCCGCCTCTTTATCGTTACTTGCATGACGTCTTCTTGGCTCGGACCTGTGGACCAATCGCTTGCAGCGACTTCGGAGTGACGATGGCAGATTCCCTTTAAGCTTTGAAAACAGCAGTTAGTTACAGTCCACTGTCATAGCCGCTACTGCCGCTGAGCAAGTGCAAGAGCAAGCATGTACGGGTGGGTCAGGTGGCTTAATATTTTGTAATGAGCCATGCGCAGACTGTCGCCGCGAAGCGGCGTAAATGGGGAGGACCGGAGGGAGGTTAATGCGCGCCTTAATGATACACCCGCTGTCCCCCTTTGCGCCTCCAAAACGTGCACCCACCCAGATCCTCTCTTAGTGGATGTTGCCGATAGCTTTGTGACAAAACTAAAAAGGACCGTTCAAAATAATATTTAAAAAAAAAACAGTCGCAGTCATTTGTTGCATTTATAGGTTCTCCCATGATTTGAAGAAAATAGTCACTCATATAGATGCGCCAGTTCTCTTCTCAGCCTCAAGCAAACTTTCGCGAATTTGCCCAAGAAGCAATAGCAAAAAGATTGGTCGACGATCGATGGAAATCATCCGATGGAAATGCCTTAGCATTGATTCTTTCTCACCCCCTTTTTACCCCTTTACATTCGTTTAGGACCACTTGCCATTTGTTTATCATCACTTTCCTGTCGTTTATAGCCCCTATGCATTCATTTATGCCACCTTTTTAAATCGTTTATGACCCGTTTTCAATCTATTTCGCCTCCTTTATCACTCATGGAAAGAACCACATTTATCGCCGGAGCGGCAACTTAGCTGGTCCGCATTCCGAAGTGGCGCGGTGCATGCTCGTCCCTAGCTCCGCGTCAGCTGTGCGACGCTCGTATTGGTCTGGAGCGCTGATGTCAACCCGCGTCACCCTCTCCCTACCTTCCCGCCGCCATTGTGAGAGATTGAATCTGTAAATACGATACCTCATTTCCACCCCACTCTCCTTGCGCCGTTATGCGTGGCGCTGACAAACGGACGCACGGACTGACACCGGCGGGTTTTCCGGGAAACGAGCTTTCGAATGCTATCGCATGAAAAAAGCCAATGACGCTAGCAACGAGAGGCACGCCAAGAAATACGTGGAATGCGCCACGTCGGTGGTTTATCAGATTTCGAGCGACGTGTAGGCGTGTATATATTGGCCAAACCGGCAGATGTCTGATTTAAAGAACAAGAGAGCATGACCTTTCAACAAAGCTGACACCGTCAGGCCACGTGGCGGTGCACTGCCACAAATGTTCCTGCCATCCTGAGATGGGAAAAAAAAACAAGTTCTAGGCGAGCAATAAAAAAAAAAAGATGAAAACCAGAAAGAAAGATGTTCGGGGGTTTTAACATCAGGCTTCCCGGGGAAGCAAACTGTATCAACGCACCGTCATTACATCTAACACAAAAATAATTTGAGTACATTGCGTCATCACGTGAGTGTAAGGTGTATATATTTCTGTGTTTTTCTCAACGAGGTAGAGGGCCTTAGAGCGATAAACTGGCAGCTGAAAGTGACCCCCAATCGGCCGCCGCCATGCTGCACATTTTTGACGACTAGACACGTGACCCTATAGTTTTACGTCTAGATTTTAACGAAATACCGCGTACAAATAATTGCTTATTGATTTTTAGTAACTCGGGCAGCCTCGCAATGTCTCCGCTAGATGCCGTTGGCTGTGGTGCTGTATTTTGGGTTTTTATCGGAGGTAGGCACTGATCGCTGGGGCTAACAGTATCGAAAAAATAGTTCATCAAGTTTTTACAACGATCGCGACACAAATCTCGGCTCAGTTTTGCGTAAAAAGACTCATGATTTCATACGGTCACGTGTCTAGTGGCCCAAATTGTACAACATGGCGGCAGTCAAGGGGGGGGGGGGGTCACTCTTGGCTGGTGAACGGGATACCAGTTTATCGCTCTAAGCCCATCTACCTCCTTGGTTTTTCCGTTCAGTTAATAGTAGCGCTTTGTTTGTCTCGCCTTTCTTGTCCCGTTCTATAGCGCTTTTATTTTCGGAGAATAGAGTAACGGTTGCGTGACAATTGTTAGCAGGCAAACGGCTTATATTGTGTAAAATGTATTTTATTTGATTCATAACATTTCTAAGATCCGCGATAGCAAGAGCTTAGGTTTGCTTCGTCACCTACCGGAGGTGAATGCAGGGCCCTGATCGAGTCAGCGTTCTTCTAAGACTTGGGTTCAATCAGTGAGGACAGGGTTTCCAGTTGGACGCTGGCGCCGCACTCGTGTGCAATTTGTGCCCCGCACTGGCCCGCGGCTGGTGACGTAGTAAATCTAGCATTGGGGCCTTGCTACAACAACAGGTATCGGAACAGCTCTTGCGTTTCTGATCAGTTGGTGGCTTAATGCCTGAGTCCCACTCGAGCGACAAACAAAAATGACCGACAGCGGCAAGCCTAAAACCAAATTCTTTCGCGATTTGACTGGCTCTGTAGAATAAAAGAGGCTATGCTCAAACACGAG
The DNA here is from genome assembly GCA_013358835.2 of Ixodes persulcatus. Classification (NCBI taxonomy): domain Eukaryota; kingdom Metazoa; phylum Arthropoda; class Arachnida; order Ixodida; family Ixodidae; genus Ixodes; species Ixodes persulcatus. Next base: position 7,346 of record JABSTQ010000191.1, read on the forward strand.
CATCATGCACGCGAGGCAGGCTTGCAATCACTCGCGCTTACTTTGGCAGGCTTGCAATCACTCGCGCTTACTTCACTAGCACCGAACGACTAAACGCCGAACGACTAAACGTGCACATGGAAACCCCCTTTCCATGTGCACTCGTAGATCAGTGTTTCAATGTGTTGCACTCTACTCCAACAGTCAAAAAAAAAAAAAAAAAGATGTGCGCAATTTCGTTTTGGTAAGTTTGGTAAACTTAAGTTGAAATAAAAATTTTATGGTGCATTTCTGTACTTTACGCACTATTGTATCATATACTGTTGAGACTAATACAGGAAACACCGGGGTAAAATGGGAGACGGAAGTAGAAAGCGATCCTGGCGGTAAGGAGTGAACAACTCGCCACTTTCCCCGGAAATGAATCAAGTGGGTCTGACTCAATAGAAATGTTGATAGTCTATGAAATATTTTCTTTATTTGATGGAGCATAGGGAGCATAGGCTCGTGATATTGGACCTCTTGGTATTTTGATGTCAAAATGCAGTGTGTTGTCTAGACCAGTCAGGATTTGTATAGCGATTTTGTACAATCTAAAAAATTATTAACCTTTTCTGAGCTTGTTGATTTATTTGTTTTATTCCTACTGAAACATGTATATTAGATGTCCTTGGCTCCAAGTGACTATAATTGGAAATATGCATCAATTTTTTTATGAGATCGACTTGAGATGACTAAGTGACGAGGAGTGATTATTATTGATAATTATGTGATTTTTTGTTTGCTTACACTTATAAACGGCTTCAAGTAGCTTTTGTTGGCTATTAGCATCTTCTTTGACCAGATTGACCTTAAATGACTGCCAATGGCTATTGATGATATAATTCACAATTATCTATTTCGGCGTTGGTGAATGCATATGGCTATCAGCCTCCACTTTTATATATATTTGCTAGATATGGCTACAAATATTAATAATGGATAGTGAAAACTGAGCTATTTCTGTTTATAAACTGGAATAATTTCAGGTGGCTATTGTTGGCTATTAGAATATATTTCTTACCAGATTGGCTCAATGGCTACTATATTGACTGTTAGTAATAGCAATTATCTGTTTGAATGTTTATGAATGAGAATGGCTTCAAGTGGCTATTATTGGCTATAAGCACCTATTTGTGAATAGATTGGCTGCAAATGGCTACAAACCGCTATTAGTAGCTAACTATTGCTTGAGCTATTTTTATATTTACGAAATGGAATGGCTTCAAGTGGATAATGCTGGCTATTTGTATTTATTTTGACCACATTAAATTGAAATGGCTGCTGATAAATATTGATGAGATCATTAAACAATTATGTGCTATTTTGGTGCTTAAAATGAGTATGGCTTCAAGTGGCTATTATTGGCTTACGCATCAGATTTTAGATAAATTTGATTGAAATGGCTACATATGGCTATTAGTGACAAGTGTTGATAGTTATGGGCGTTTTTGTGTTTACTAACTCGAATGACTTTAGGTGGCTATTGTTGGCTATTAGCATCGATTTCTGACCAGATTGGCTTCAAATGGCTAGCAATGGCTATTAGTGAGTATAATTGACAATTATGTGCTATTTCAGTGTTTATGGATGAAAATGGCCACAAGTGGGTATTACTGGCTATACGCACTTATTTTTATTGCAATGGCTTGATTTGGCTACAAATGGCTATTAGTGACTAGTGTTGATAGCTATGAGCGATTTCTTGTGTTTGCTAACTGCAATGGCTGTATAATAATAATAATAATAATAATAATAATAATAATAATAATAATAATAATATTAATAATAATAATACAAAATTGATTTATTTTTCTCGTGCCCACAAACAACCTCTCAGTTTACAGTGTGGTGCACTAAAAATACATGGAGTAAAACCTAAAAATACAGGAAACAGCAAAGTTAAATCATTAAAAGACATGCAACATTATCATAATGCAAAGAATGATTAGTTCACTGGCATCCAGTCACGCAGATTTAATATAAACTCCTGAGTGGATAAAAAAAATGTCGAGGTTAATTTTTTTTTAATCGTGAGCAATTTGTATCCTTGACAATGGAATTACAGCGGACAAGCAAGATGGATTAAAAGTTGAAGTGTTTCGGCTCGGGCGAGAGAGAACATGAAACTCAATAGTTTCGAATAAAGCTGCCGAATGTACCCTGCCAATAAAACATTGTGAAGGAATAAAACATCTCTGTACTGCCTTCTCAAGGCCAATTTATGCAGCAAAAATATACGAAGCAATGTTTCGTAGTGATAAAAACATCTCCTTCCAATGTAGCGGTCATATAAAATTCTTACCATTCGTTTTTGGACATTTTCAAGAGCTAGCTCTCGCGACAGAGTCAATGAATTCCAAATTACTGAGGCAAATTCCAGTCGCGATCAAACTTGAGACTTAAATAAGAGTAGCAAGCAACAGGGAGCTGAAAATTGACGCCAAAATCTTGAAATCATTCCTAACGTCCTTAACGCTGCATTTACATGTAGCGAAGACATGATTGTTGAAAGAAAGTGAGCTGTGAATATACACTCCGAGGTCCCCGATAAAGGAGACTGGAGGAACTAATACGCCATCCAGGTAATATGCAAAAGAAATAACATCACGCTTTTTGGATAACACCATGAATTTGGATTTCAAGGGGTTAAGTAACAGGCTGTTTTCTAAACACCATCTCGAAACGCGACTTAGATCAGCTTGGAGAAGTGAGCAGTCTGATAGTGACTTCACACTTAGAAATAACTTAACATTGTCAGCAAACAGAAGGATGTTAGAATTGCTAACACAATAAGCAATGTCATTTACAAACAACGGGAACAAAAGCGGGCCAAGAATTGAGACCTGCGGCACGCCAGACGTTGAAATGAACTGTTTGGAGGAGATGCCATTGACACGAAAAGAATTGTGACGATCCCACAGGTAGCTATGAAACCATCTACACAAATGCGGGCTGAAACCATGTGAGGCCAGGTTGCTCAACAATGAATCGTGCCTAACGCAGTCAAATGCCTTAGACAAGTCTAGGTAGATGGCGTCAACTTGACCTCTACTAGTAACTATTGGTGCGGTGTAACTTAAAAACGAACACAAATTGGACTCTACAGACCTACCTCTTAAAAACCATGTTGTTCATCAGATATCACCGTGTTCAGGTGAAAATAAACACGCTTGTGAACTACTTTCTCAAAAACCTTCGCAAATCCACATAATAATGACACCGGACGATAATTACTAGCTAAACAAGAATCACCTCCTTTTAATAATACAGGGACAGCAACTGCGAACTTCCAGAGCTCAGGAAAAAGTCCTTGTTTAAGTGATAAGTTGAAAATATGACACAGAACAGGGGAAAATATATCACAGCAACCTTTGATAATAAGTGACTATTGTTGGCTATTATCATCCATTTCTGTGCAGATTGGCTTCAAATGGCTAGCAATCGCTATTAGTGTGTGTAAACAATTCTGTGCAATTTCAGTGTTTATAGATAAAACAGGCTACAAGTGGCTATTATTGGATATAAGCATTTATTCTTTATTAGATTGGCTTGAAATAGCTACAAATGGCCTTTAGTGAATAGTGTTGATAGTTATGAAAGATCTTAGTGTTTACCAACGTTACTAGAACCCTCAGTTGGGAAACTCACCGTTGAAACATGGGCCACTGGCGTCCACCGAGACCGAGCTAAATACGACAACAGCGCTACCCTTTATCATTTGTCTTTACTGTGGTCACCTTGAACTTTCAGACGCAAGTTTTTGCGTAAAAACCAAGGGGAAACTACTCTTTTTGTAGTAACTTTATTGGAGTTTAGTACAAATTGAGGGCGCGTGATGTTTTCTAAAATCTTTAGTTTGCAAGGTTTTACGGCACAATTAATATTGTTTATACAACCATGCCTCAGCCGTGATTTCAGGTAGCGCGTCCCGACCTAGGTGAATTTTAGCTTCGGTAGTTATTCGCGGCGCGTCCGCTGGGGAGACGGGGGTGGCGCCGCTGTAACCTCTTCCTCCGTATCTGTTTCGGCGACATAATGGCCGATTAAAGCCAAAATAGAAGTCGCGTGCAGTTCCTCGGGTGGCCGCTGCGGGAGAAATGGTGGCGTTGTGATCGATATTAGCTCGGTTATGGTGGACGGGTCGGTGCCACTTTTTCAGAGCAGTCTCTATGGCAGTTTCCCAACTGAGTGGTTAAGTAACGTTGGTGTTTACTAACTGGAATGGCTTTTAGTAGCTATTGTTGGCTATTGGCATCTATTTCTGAGCAGATTGGCTTCAAATGGCTAATAATGGCTATTAGCGAGTATAATTGACATTTATGTGCTTTTCAGTGTTTATGGATGAAACTGCCTACAAGTGGCTATCATTGGCTATGAGAATTTATTCTATAATAAATGGCTTGAAATGGCTACAGATGGCCATTAGTGACTAGTGTAGATAGTCATGAGTGTTTTTATGTTTACTAACTGGAATGACTTTTAGTGACTATTGTTGGCTTTTAGCATCTATTTCTGACCAGATTGGCTTCAGATGGCTAGCAATGGCTATTAGCGAATATAATTGACATTTCTGTGCTGTTTCAGTGTTTTGGGATGAAACTGGCTACAAGTGGCTATTACTGGCTATTGCAAGTATAATTGTGGATATTCACGAATAGCCATTCATAGTCATTCAATGAATATTTACGAATAGCCATTCATAGCCATTCGAAGCCAATCTGGTAAAAAATAGATAAGAATAACCAAAAATAGTTACTTGAAGCCATTCCAGTTTGTAGACAATGAAATAGCTGCTAATTATAAATACTTGTCACTTGTAGCCATTTGTAGCCAATTCAAGCCAACCAGAACAGGGACAGATGCTTATAGTCAATAATAGCCAATCCAAGCAAACCTTGTCAAGGATAGGTGCTATAGCCAAAGATATCCAGCTGAAGTCATTCAAACCTATACACGCTCCAATTGCATAAATTGTAAATAATAGTTGCTAAAAGCCATGTATAGCCATTTCAAGCCAATCTAATGAAAATAGATGCTAATAGCCAATAATAGCCATTTGAAGTCATTTTCATCCATAAACACCAAAATAGCACAGAATTGTTAACAGTATTCACGAATAGCCATTCATAACCATATGAAGTCAATCTGGTGAACAATAGATGCCAATAGCCAAAAAGAGCCACATGAAGCCATTCACGTTTGTAGACACCGAAATAGCTAATAATTATCAATACTATTCACTTATAGGTGGTATTCACTGAGCCTGCAGGTTCGATTTTGCCAGGGAGCGCCACCGTCGATCCGCCATCTTCGAGGTCGCGGCGGTCGCGGTTTGACGTTTGACTGGCTTGGGCACGCGGTCGTCCGTTGTTAGTGTGTGCTAATTTCATATCGTTGAACAGAAAGGAGAAAACAGTTTATCTCGGGGGCGGGCCGTTTTAATTCCTTTGTTGCCGCCGAGTACCGTGTGTAAAGTCTGAACCGCATGTAAGCAATTTAGCGAGCGACGAGACGAGACGAGCGACGGCGACGAGACAAGCGACGACGACCCGCTTCGCTGTTGCTCGGTCACTCGCGCGACGAGGCAAACCGCATGAAAGCGACGGGAGCAAGCGACGAAGGCGATGAGCGACGATTTCTAGAAATCTAAAAACCGAACGACGCGACAAGTGACCGTGAGAAATCTCCGTCGCTCGTCACAGACTCCCGTCGCTGTCACCGTCGCTCGCTATCGCTTACACGCGGTTCACCCTTCACTGTCGCTCGTCGCGTAGCTCGGTTTTTGGATTTCTAGAAAACTTAGCGCTCATGGCCTTGGTCGTTTGCTTCCGTCGCTTTCATGCGGTTTGCCTCGTCGCGCGAGTGACCGAGCGACAGCGAAGCGGGTCGCCGTAGCTTGTCTCGTCGCTCGCCAAATCGCTTGCATGCGGTTTTTAAATCGTTTGGGCTAATGAAAAATGCGGCACATTTTCTATTAGCTGCGCACTCGGTGAGCCGCACAGTATGTTTCTGCACATGAACGAACACCGAAGGCACGACGTACGACACGGAGTCGATGGAGCAACACGGTTACACGCTAGAGAATCCGCTAGAGAAAAAACAATAAGAAAACTAACAAAAGAAAGAGTAAGCACACCGTGCTACAAAAGCCCCAAAGTAGAAAAATCACAGTTCTTGCAAAAGGGCTACCGTCGTGGGCACGGCGCGCGACACGAAGCGCTGCTTGAAGCCGACGGAGCAACGCGGCCGCGGTGGAAAAGTCCGATGGCGACAAAAACGAACCAAAACGCACACAAAAAATATTCCTACGGCGCTTCATAAGCACCAAAGTCTAAAAATAAGCCCTAGTTTCGGCCAAAAAGACCCTTTAAACTTGTAAAATGCTGCTAACCCACTCTGAAACGTCCCGATAGACAACACCTGACACCTACGTGGGATAGGAGGAGACCTCGAAGATGGCGACCGTGGTGGCCGATGCCAGCGCACCTCGCGAGTGACGTCAAGTGAATGTCACCTATTGTCATTTGTAGCCATTTTAAGCCAACCAGGTCGAGAATGGATGCTTATAGTCAATAATAGTCAATTGAAGCCAACCTCAAGAATAAATGCATATAGCCAAAATTATCCAGTTATTGTCATTCAAATCTGTACATGCTCCAATTGCATAAATTGTAAATAATAGTTGCTGATAGCCATGTATAGCCATTTCAAGCCAATTTAATGAAAATATATGCTTATAGCCAATAATAGCCCATTTGAAGTAATTTTCATCTATAAACACCACAATAGCATAGAATTGCTAACCACATTCACGAATAGCCATTCATAGCCATTTGAAGCCAATCTGGTGAAAAATATATGGCAATAGCCAAAAAGAGCAACATGAAGCCATTCATGTTTGTAGACACATAAATAACTAATAATTATCAATGCTAATCACATATAGCCATTTGTAGCCAAGTAAAGCCAACCAGGCCAGGAATAGATGCCTATAATAAATAATAAAAAATCAATCCAACAAAGTCAAGTATATGTGCCAATAGCCAATAATAGTCAGTTGAAGTCAATCAAATCCATACACACTCCAAATGCATAAATTGCCAATAAAAGTCGCTGATAGACATGTATAGCCATTTCAAGCCGATTTGGCCAAGAACTGCCCATAGCCAATAGTAGCCACTTGAATTCATTCATAATCAAAACGTCATAAATATCATGTCACTAATTGTCACTAATGTTCATTCTGAAGCGATTTAAGGCGATATTGTTAAGACGAGATGCTCTTGCCAACAATAGCCACTTAAAGCCATTTTCATTCATAAGAATATAAATAGCAGAATATTGCGACCAATAAGCACTAATAGCCATTTTTGGCAATTCGAGCCAACCAGGTCAATAAGAGATGCCTATAGCAAATAATAGCCAAATGAAGTCAATCAAATTTATGAGCACGCCAATTGCATAAAACGTCAATAAAAGCGCCTAAGATTCATGTATAGCCATTTCAAGCCAATCTGACCAAGAGCATATTCCAATAGCTAATAATATCCACTTGAAGTCACTCCCACCCCTGAAACACCAATGCCTCAGAAGTGTGAATAGTAGTCGCCAATAGTTATTCAAAACCAAATGAAACCGATCTGGTCAAGAATAGTTCCCAAAAACCAATAGAAGCCACTTGAAGCCAATATCCCCTTTAAGAACATGAATATCCCAATATAGTTCAGTTTTAGCTAATAATAACGACTTGAAGTTGCCCTAACATAGAAATAGTCAAATAACTAGAAATAATGACTAATAGCCTGAAATAGTCATTTATCTACACAGGGTCAATATGAGAACAAAGTTTACTGATTTGCCCATGAACTTTCTGGAGCACATCAATTAATACAAAAGTGCCACAACCAAGTGTTTCTCAATTTTAATCTGTAGCTATGTATTTTTTTAACGATAGTGTAAGGGGGAAAACAGTGGAGCACACGACTGATATCAATTTAATTTTCGGCACCGAGTTGACCACTCCACGCCAAAAGGTGGCACCACTTCTGTGTCTCCCGCCAATCCTAGGCATTTTTGGTTGAGTTTCCTGTATTGGTCTCAAGGGTATTTGATTGTATCTTCAAGCAAATATTCTTTATTCGAAGATGAACAGTGTTGTTGTGTATTTTATAGGCCTTTCATTGCACCTTGATGTTTGGCTTGGTGTTTGCCAGGTTCTTTTAATTTTCATTTTAGAGAAATGTTCACGTTTGGATGGCGGGGAAAACTTCCATCCGGCCTGCAGGAATGCAGTTAATTTCATTTTATACATTTCAATGTTCATGAGAATCACAGTCTACGTGTGTTAGGTGCCCAGCGCGCACATGTTCGTCACTTTGGAAGGCGAGCAAAGTACGCGCCACACGCTCGAACGCAGAAAATGTCACCTACCAGAAGCGCTTTTCTGGAATGGTTTATAGATATTTCGCTAAATTACTTAAGCAAGCTACAAGACTAACTACACGCACTGGCGTCTGCAACAGTAACTTTTGAAAAGACAATCTAAAACATAGGGCATGTCCCATCAGGTAAGATGAGCGTGTGGGGCAGCTGAACCCACATTACGAGCATTCTCCGTGGTGCTTGGGTAATTTGTAAAAAAAATGTATTGCGTGACTCACCGACCTTTCTTCGCCAGCGTAGCTGTCAGCTTCTGATACAAGACCCAATTTGCTAGCGGTTTCATGACACTTGCGAGCCGCGGCTTGAGCGTACCGAGTTGCGAAAACGGTTTTCTCAAAATCCCAATTGCTTCCGTTTTTTTTCACTTTTTCATGGATTAGCACGGAGGCCAAGGTCATACTTTGTGCAAATATATTATCAACTTCAGATAGCACGCACGCTCTGGTTTTCTCGCTGCTAGGCCCGAGAAAGGCTGGCGCGAGCATACCCGTCTTCCGGCCGCGCGCCTCCCTGCGCGTTGGTGACGTCACGTTTGGATGGCAGGGAAAACTGGGAGAAAACTAGCGAAAACATTGTTTCGGTTTCGGCTGCAAACAATATGTCACTTTTTTAAATTAACTAGAGTGAACCTGGGGAAACGGGATAACATTCCGTAAATCACGAAGCTATATCCGCACGCAGATGATGCCTTTGGATTAAGTAGCTTAAGAAGTTGGTGCAGGTCCCCTTTAAAAGAGCGAAGAAGTTTAGCTGAAAAAGCGTTAATGTCCCCGAGAAAAAAATTATGAGGGGCTGGCCTTGACGTCTTTCTTTACACCGCCATACTCCGTGATTGTGTGAGCTGAAATAGGAAATGGGGATTATAAATTAAACATATACTAGTCCTCAGAAAGCGACACTCGAGTATCGCACTATTTTCCCATTGTCCAGAGCCACCAAGATGGTCATTCATTTATTCGGATGGTGACATACATTTACGTGTCTGCGGTTTGCGGCCACCGCTATGTTGTAATTACGTCATTACTTGAATTTAATGTCAATGAATTCACATTAAATCAAGGTTTATGTATTACGTTGGATAAAATTCAGCATTAGAGACTTCTTGTGTATTAAAATGTTTTTCAAAGCAAGAATATACCAGGACTATGTTTTGAAGTGTATGGCTATTTTTACTGTGGTCATAATGAGGTGGTGTAGCCTTCGTAATTTGCCATGTTATGCTTAACAAGTACAAGACTAAAAAACAAACAAAAATTCTCGCAGACCAAGAGCCGTTACCACATGCAGCGTGAGTTTTGCTAATCATGTTGTATTACATCTGAGACTGCGGTGGATGAAAACGGAAGAACTTTCAGTAGAAGGAACAGACACAGAGAACGTCTCAAACTCAGCTAACTTGTTTATTTCTCAAACAGCCTTTAAGTACCCACGGAACTCTTTCCCATCCACACTCTACAGGTAAACGCCTTTGTTGCAGACATTTCGAACCGGATGGGACACGCACAAAAGATACAAAACAACCCCACATGAGACGAGGACTTAACAAAGGGACACTGCGGAACATCGCAGTGACCTTGAGAGAGATATGTCCGGAAAAATCCTAACAGTCGCGTCAAAGCGCACACACCCAAAAAAAACAAAAAACACAGACAATGGCCTCTAAACACACACACAAGTGCCCTCTATAAAAAAACAAAAAACAACAACATATACATCGTCTTTCCCCCCTTTCCTCGTGAACCGAATGCGTTCGTTCAAAGTCTGAGAAACTTTTTGGAGTTGTGTCCAAGTTGCATTGACGCCTGGCTTATGCAGTTTCCAATAGAACTTATTCTTATTGTTTCTTTAACGACCCTCTTAATGTCATTTCGCTCATTATGCAGAACCTCTGTCTCTGACCAATGCGCATTACAATTATTGCATTCCTCTATGAGTTTTGCTATTTCGGAGTTCGGCGCATGCAGGCGTACATTCCTCTTGTGTTCTAGTAACCTGTCATTGAGGCATCTTGAGGTTTGTCCCACGTACCTAAATCCACACGTCAACGGTATCTCATATACTACACTCTCCTTACAAGGAACTGAAGGTTCCCGATGGGCCTTCTGACAGCCCTTGTGGCCTGACAGAAAGGGCGTCAATTTGCTCATTTTGAAATCTGAAGAGAACACTACGTCCACGCCGAACTTTTTTGCGAGAGCCTTTAGGTTGTGGGAAATCCCGTGGTAATACGGGATTCCGGCTATCTTCTTTCTTGCTTCCTTTTCCCGTGGTTTGTTGTTAAATTTCAGTTCTAATTGTCTTTTAATGAATTCTTCTTCATATCCTGCAGATTCTAACCTCCTCCATTGTTCTTTCACAACACTACTCATAAAATGAGCGCATGATTTACTCAACGCGTTTGTTACTAAGGACTTAACTACCCCTGCTTTAACCGACTTGGCGTGACAACTCTTTCTACTTAACACAGGTTTTCCGGCTTTTTTCCCGTATTCCCAACAAAGACCTTGTTCGACATGTACGCGTAAATCTAGAAACTGCAGGATCCCATTTTCAGGTTTTTCAGTTGTAAACCTAAGCTCCGGAGCTGCTGTTTTTATAATCGATTCTAGACCCTGAGCATCACTCTCTCGAAAAGCGCAAATAAAAATATCATCCACGTACCTTTTAACAATGCAACCATTCAAGTTACTTTCTTTAAGTGTTTCACTTACGCAACTATCTAAGGTGTTGAGATAGATTTCCGCTAACATCGGAGCCACCGAAGATCCAATGCATACTCCATCTCTTTGAACATATTTCTGCCGATTAAATTCAACAACTGTTGCTTGAAGGTACAAATCAAGAAGTGAAAGGAAACTGTCGACGGCGATGCCCGTCCTGGACTGAAAGTTTACCAGGTTTAACTCTAGCACTTTCCGAACTCTTTGCATCAAGCGCACTTTCTCAAGCGAATAATATAAATCCTTAATGTCCATTGACATTACAGTGCATTGTCTTCCATGAAAGCCCTCCAGAACCTCAATCAGTGCCTCCGAATGTCTCAGTAAAAGACTCCCCTCCAATTGAATTACATTCAACTCTCTTTGCAAAACTTTCGAGACGCTGCACTGCCACGTTCCGAGTTCGTTGATTACTGTGCGAAAAGGCATATCCGGTTTGTGATCTTTCAAAAAAAATTTTAGACTTAACGAAGACCTTGTTTGGTTAACTACTCGTTTTGCCAGATCAGCCATCTCATCCTCCCTGAAGATTTCAACAATATTCTTCTTAATTTTCATAATGTTCCCTTTCCATTCAATGAAGAGTGCGCCGAGGGCTTCTTCAGCCGTTCTTCCGAACTCTGTCTCGGGAAGTACACCGAACATACCACATTTGTCAGTCTGCATCAGACGCAGCGATCCCCTTTCTAGTTCCTTCACGGCTGCGCTTATGGCACGAAAATCTCTCTTTTCAGTTCGAAAGCTATCATTCATCAGTTTGTCCATTCTATCAACAGCACAATCCACGAACGTGGCTCTATCATCATGACCCGTCACTTTCGAAATAGTCTGAATGGCGGAAAACACATCTAACCTTGAAGGTCTCACGTTCATGCAGAACTTTGGGCCATTCCCCAGTATTTGCTCCGTCTTTCTAGAAATGGACACCTCGCATGGATTTACCACGTGCGGTATAGTCAGATTGGACTGATTGTCGAGGTCTGGTAGTCTTCCACATGCTGCCGCCTGATTGTTCCCCTGGATGCTCTTTAACACTGTTCTTCGCTTTACGCTCCAAAGACTGTCAAAAGGTACCTTCTTTCCTGCGTTCCAGCGTTGGTAGTCCTGATCGTGCTTGTATTGCTGGCCCCGAAGGATGGTCCAGATGCGCTCGCAGGCCCGTCGTAGTTCTTCAATTCTCTTAGTCGCACCTTGTCTGTATGCCTTGATAATCTTTTTGGCGCTCCATGGGAATCTTGAAGATGATAGATGCTTGAAGAGGTTCGGATCCACATACCGCTCTCTCAAACTGATGCCCAGGAAAGCGACCTCCGCTTCAAATTCGGCCAAACGTCGTCCCAGGTTGTCGAGTACCGTGAATGCTTGAAGGAGCAGCGTGGTTGGTTGGGGTACAGCCGCGAGGCCATGGCTTAACTCAATAAAATGAGTTTTGCATTTGTTTGAGTCATTATTCATTTAAAAAAAATAGCCTCGAAACCTTTTCAGGTGTTCCTAAAGCTTTAAAAAATGTGACTTATTCACAGCTTGAATACTTCCCATTCCCCTCTGAGCTGACACACCGGTGGGAACTACGCACCCACCGGACCAATCAATCACTTTCCTTTTATTATATGACCCCGCCTTCTGCGCATAATTCTGAGCGGGAGCGTGAACGTATGGCGAAAGATAGACATATGATTGGTTCAACGAGCAGGCAGATTCTACTGCGCTATCAACTGGTGATTACACGAAACGTGGACAAGCACCACAGAAACATCGGGGCTACCTTAGAATGTTTGAAGTAGAACACACCATCAAATATCCTGAAACTGTAGAGCGTTTCCTGCAAGCCACTTGATCTGACTGACCAGGCAGTGAAGGAAAGGTACCCTCACCGAAACACTGTGTCGCATTATTAGCTTGCAAACCCCTTCAGGACTTGGGAAACAACTAAAAAGCCAATGCAATGCAACATTAGATGCTGAGACGGAAAACAGAACAGCACAAAGGCAAGTTTTAACACAATACACGAACTGTCTCAGTGAGGGACACTAAAACTAGCTACAGTTATTTGAGAACCATCCTTGTATTTCAGAAAATGATGTGCGATGACGTGCTCAGTCATTATTTTTCTAGCCCAATAAACTTCTCCCAAGTCAAGTGCACCTTACGCCGGTTCCCCAAACTTCATAAAATCTGCCATTACTGCATTATCAAGTTCTAGAGTAGGTGACAAGTTTAAATTTCAATGATGGAGGCTCAAAAGCATAAAGAACTCGCTTCAAGCCCCTCCGGTGTCGAGAAAATAGTATGTCATACGCTGCGAGACAATGGCTTCATGCAGAAGAGTGATTGAAAAGTGCTGCTGATTGAGCAAAACTACACAAGCTTCTAGCTTGATTTCTTAACTCAATAAAAGTTGGGTGACGGACGAATGCGACTGCTACTTCATTCCATGTCTTCAAGAAGGGTGGGATGAGGCAACCACTGCCTAGCTGGTTCACTATGTGACTCATCGTAACGGCGAGACTTGGCCATGGTAATACGTTTTACAAAGAAATGATGAGTAATTTAAAGGCGTCATTTCATTAGACAGTCATATTTCTTTTTAGAAGCACACGAAGAGCAGTAAAGAGGGGCGAAACAAATAGTGCAATGTACAAAGACAAATCGAAGTTACAGGACAAGCGCTACTCGCGGTTCTTCAACTTGTCCTTGTATTGCCATTTGTGTATCACTATAATTACGCAACTTGTTCGGCACTTCAATTTAGTACCAGTGAGGCGGCTTGTCAGTGGCTATGTCGCTCAAGCACAGAACATGGAGACAGCGAACCACTTGGATGGTGATGACTACAACATTTTTTATGTCATTTAACAGAAATCACTTCGAAGAAAAGCTTATCCTGAACTTAAGTTGCACGACCAGCGTGTGCCCTTGAATTTTTTAAATTTTCACTAACTAGAGTACTGTACAGTGTACTCAACAATTAAATACAATGCGCGAGCAGTGGCTGGAGAGACTGAATGTGTAATCTGAGGCGCAGTCTGGAAGGTCACACAGCAACTTTTTCCTTGCCTTACACTCTCAGTTTCAAAGCGGTGACCAATGAGGGTTTCGGCGATACCTAAAGAAAGAGAACATATTCCTCTGAATATTTTGTTGTTTCCCGTGTTTTACTTATACAAAAAGTTGCACGTCAATTGGATTAAGGCAGCACTTCAGGATAAACGTGTCACGCTGACGTATTAAGGATTGAAACAGAAATGCTGTCCTAGTCAAATAATAAACCGAGTAACAAAAATACCAACCATACAAATTGAAACTGAGGGAAACAAAGAAAGAAACGAACAAGCTACGCGATAATTGCAATGGGGAGTGGCAACAGCTCCAGGAAGATCTGCTACAGTTTTCGCAGTATCATGGTTTTCCTCATTAGGCGGTTTTATTATTATTTTCGGCCACTGTTCACGCATTATGTTTAACAGCGGAGCACACTGTACAATGGCCTGCTTACTCGGTGACATAAAATACAAAATTACAGAGAAAATAAGCCGAGTTGAATCAATTTGGTCAAACAAAATCTATATAAAACGAGCAGTCTCCATCAGTGCATGCAGGGTGACTCCATCTGGGGTTGTATAGGAGCATTACAGCCAACCTAATAGCTCGGTAAATCAAACCCAATTAACCTCTACATGTGTTTGAGCTGCATGATATCGGCAGACACTTCCAGTTCCTCACTAACCCCGCTAAAAAGTCCTGGAGTGTCACTCACATTGCTCGTGTTTGCTTAGTCACGTGAACCCCCCCCCCCCACGTTTTTTTCCCACACTAAGCTACACAAATGATGTTCTGCACATGGCCGATTATTAAAAGCCTTTTGCTTTTTAATTTAGGTAAATGCACACAATGAAAAAGAACTTATTGCCTAATCAGGTCCACGAAAAAATTTTGAAGTGCGGGATTTATGAGGCTTGCTAGATCTATGACGAGAATATATTTTCTCTCCAAATCAAAGCAGCACCAAATGTGTCGGCCGCAAAACCGTGAAAACTTCAGAAGAGACTAATGACAAATGCACGGAATCTATGATAGTGACAGAACTACCTGATACTATGACCCCGAAGGATAAGCAACAAGCATACAGAAAATATATAGAATTCCAAAGAATGAATGCAAGTATCTGAATGAATGCTGATCATGCCTGAAGTAACAATCTTGGTATCAATAGAATGCATTGATACTCTTAATCATGCTTTGTGGTGTGTGCCACAAAACACACTTGATTGAAGCTCCCAATGATTAAGCTTTTAGGTGAGCAAAAGGCTCACTTAAAGCAGCTCTCAGAAATAAAACAAGTGCCAAATAACAACTTTATGTGGTTCCCACCCAAACAGAAAGCCATATTAACCTGCAGCACCTCTCAGGGCTAAGGAAATCACCAAGGACGCAAAAGAATGAAGCACGTGAACCCAAAACAGTAACTAAAATGCCAAGGTGCTTGACTGAATGCAAAAACGCAACACTCTTCTAAGCAACAAACACTGACTACAATTTCATCGACACGCCCATGGTATACTAAAAACTATAGTAGTGTAATTACATTTGGTGCATCGCCTTCAGGACTGCTCAATGTGCAGCTCTGGAAGCTCTTGAAGATTAAAGGGAGCGGAACTTTTTTGCCTAGCTTGAGAAATTCCCATACTTTGTATTTTCTTGTTTGAGTTAAGTAATAACAGCGTAGGTATCTAGCAACATATTGTGTCTAGAAAGTACCATCTATATAAGACAAGAATAATTCAGGCATTATCTATTGTTAGCGCCGTCTTAAAAAAAAACAATATACACGCACAATCCGTCCCACCATCCGCGTGGCACACTCATGAGTTCTTTTGTCAGGCAGATTTACCAGAAGCACATGAAACCTTCTTTCTTTGACCGGCCTTCATGTCCACGGCAAGGTTCTAACATCTCAAAAGTATGATCACGTGACCAGGGCCCTCTTTGGATTCACTGCTTTGGTGACATGCAACACAACAGCGGTGAATTTCTCCTGCTAGAACCTCAACATGGAGAGAACGAATTTCCAAGAAAGGTTCTGAAGGTTTCCAGCTGAACGTAAGGAAAAAACAAGGAGTAGAGAAAAAGAGACACACACTGCTGGACTATCAACCATTTACTGAAATTCTTCTTTTTCTTTTTCGTCCACCTTCATGAATAATACTATTTACTGAAATTTTTCCTTTTTTTCCTTTTCATCTACCCGCATGAATTATACTATTCAGTTCCAGGGGTAACTTCTTCTTCTTCGGTTTGATATTTGGTGGCTAGCGTTCAGTGAGAATGCGAACTTGGCGCCATGCCTCAGATTTCAGAATCTTCGAAACTCGTTGGGCATGGCCCTGTGATGGTTCAACGAAGCCGAAGAAACGCCGCACCTCGTCAAGAAGTATCTTCTTTCTGATACTGCGGGCGAGCAGCCTTGCCCGGCAGATGTTGGTTGCAATGAGATGACAAAGACCTTGCGGGTCAAGGAGGTGAAAATAAAGAGAAGATGTGCTCAGAGAACTAGAAAGATAATCTGTGACTGCCTGGAGCTGAGCTGGTTGGTATGACATGATTCTGAAGGTTTCCAGCTGAACGTAAGGAAAAAACAAGGAGTAGAGAAAAAGAGACACACACTGCTGGACTATCAACCATTTACTGAAATTCATCAACCATTTACTGAAATTCATCAGCTGGAAACCTTCAGAATCATGTCATACCAACCAGCTCAGCTCCAGGCAGTCACAGATTATCTTTCTAGTTCTCTGAGCACATCTTCTCTTTATTTTCACCTCCTTGACCCGCAAGGTCTTTGTCATCTCATTGCAACCAACATCTGCCGGGCAAGGCTGCTCGCCCGCAGTATCAGAAAGAAGATACTTCTTGACGAGGTACGGCGTTTCTTCGGCTTCGTTGAACCATCACAGGGCCATGCCCAACGAGTTTCGAAGATTCTGAAATCTGAGGCATGGCGCCAAGTTCGCATTCTCACTGAACGCTAGCCACCAAATATCAAACCGAAGAAGAAGAAGTTACCCCTGGAACTGAATAGTATAATTCATGCGGGTAGATGAAAAGGAAAAAAAGGAAAAATTTCAGTAAATAGTATTATTCATGAAGGTGGACGAAAAAGAAAAAGAAGAATTTCAGTAAATGGTTGATAGTCCAGCAGTGTGTGTCTCTTTTTCTCTACTCCTTGTTTTTTCCTTACGTTCAGCTGGAAACCTTCAGAATCATGTCATACCAACCAGCTCAGCTCCAGGCATTCCAAGAAAGGCTACGACAGAACGTGCGGAACCTGAACCGACCGGCTGTGGCAGCGAACCCTCTCCGAATTCCAGTCACCGCTTCGACAGGGATGACGGTGAGTACAATCTTTGGCAGTAGCGACGTCGTCGGTGTCGGCGTCGAAGTAATTGCCCCGCTAAATTGATCGGGAATTGGAATTGGTGTTGAAGTCACGTGACGTCAATTTTCCAGGTAAATCTAGCGGAGAAACTGAATTTGTTCAGAGGTGACGTGACACAAAGTCATGTGACGTTATTTTCCACGCTATATTTAGCGGGGAAACTGAATTGGCGTTGAGGTCAAGAGGAGGGGAGGAGGAGCGGAGGAGGAGGAGGAGGAAGAGGAGGAGGGTAGGAAAAGAGGGGCATGAGAAGGAAAGGAGAAGGAAGATGGGAGGAGAACGGGACCATTAGGGAAATAAGGGCAGGAGGAGGAGGGGAGGAGGGGAGAATGCGGAGGAAGAAGAGGGGCATACCCTCCCCTCCTTAATCTCTCCTCCTCCTCCTCAAGAGCTGCGCTCTAATTTCGCATTATAGAGATGTGTAAACGTCTTTCATTTTTTCATCTCCCTCTCCTTTACCTATTGACCTTTCTGTATCTAATCATAATTTTCTCTTCCGTTAATTTCGTATCGTAGCAAACCAGCCAGTGGCGCTGGTTGACCTCATTGTATAATAAACGCCAGCTTCTCTCTAAAAGCACGTGTGAAGCGCGGGAGTGCGCTGAAGTTACCACTTGCGCAGCAGGCACAATGCTGGCGATGCGAGAACGTGCATTTTAAAAATTTCATGCCCGTTTTTGCATTGCTAACCCTCCTGGTTATTCGTTAATTACTAGATAATTATAACATTTTAGAAAATTATCTAGCTAATTTGTATGTTTTTTTAGCAATCCCTGCCCTCCGTCATAGTTGAAAGTTTGTTCCCGAAAACAAAATGTTTTTCTACTGCCCTATTGTAGGAATTTTCGTAAATCTTCGGTAAATCATTCGTCATATATCCAGCGTTTTTTCGGTAATTTGGATGGTTTATTTTAGTTACTAAACCAGTCATACACAAGTCACTGTTTCTGAGAAGACCCCTACTGCCGTGCTTTATAAAATAACAAAAATAATTCGTACTATTTGAACCAGAACCAGGCCGTTTTACTACGTATAGGCTTCTTGCACCTAACGTCACCTCCGGTTGGCCTGGAAATCGAAACCAACATTGTTGTCTTTCATCGGTGTCTTGGCGTCATGTAGGAGGAATTCGGCGTCTTTTTGCGGCAGCAGTAGTGCCGTAGAGCTCTGGCGCTTGCCTTGCTCGCGTTTCATGATAAAACAAATAGGTGGCGAGGAGCCAATGGAACACAGGTAAGAATAAGCGTGACAATTGTGCTTAACATCCTCGGACTGCAATTGAATGCGCGCGTGTAGTGCCGTCGCTCGGCACTTGAACGCCTCGCAAGAGCGTCTTCGGGTGGCAAAAACTGCGTCGTCTGCTATTCATTTGCGGCGACTGACAAGAAAATGAGTGCCTCTACCTATATCTGAAAGCATTGGAAGATATTGCGTAAAACTTGTCAGCACTGCAGCCGGAACTTTTTGACGGGCTACACTTATGAATCTGAAGGTTTGAGCTGAAAGTAGAGGGGGAAAACAAAGGAGGGGAGAAAAAGAGACACACACTGCTGGACTATCAACCCTCTACTGAAAATCTTTTTCATTTACACTCATGAATTATATTTTTGCGTTCCCAGAGGTAACCTCTTCTTCAGTGTGATCTCTGATGGATAGCGTTCACATGTTCCCGACTTAGTTGCTCACATGGGGCGCTCCCTGAAGATACAACTTTTCTTTGGGAAATAGCGTAATGGAGGCGGCACTTACACAGTCGTCCCCGTTCGCCTCAATGGCCAGAGACTCCAAGATCTTCCTTGCAAGCTGTTCTTTTTTGTGTCTTGCAACGATGGTAACCTTTGAGAAAGCAGTAGAACATTGGCATACTTGACAATGCGACGGAAGGTGGCCAGCTGACGTTAGTGTGCCAACGGAAGCTGCAAGCTCCCTGGTGCGGTCATAATTACAACGTCCAGTTTGCCTTATGTAGCATTTGCCACATGACAAAGGAATATTGTGCACAACTCCTTTCTCTCATGGGGCGTAAGGTGTTCTGTGAGCGGTGCCGCAGGTGGTCTTCTGATTTTGGTAAGTGCAACAATTCACCTTACGGCACATGACATATGCCTTGTTGGGGGCTGAGCAGACGACATGTACGCATTTTCGGCCGGCGATCTTTTTTAGGCGATGCGTTATTCCGTGTATGTATGGCATTGCCACGAGAGGTTTGGGGGGCTTCTTTTTCGCTGGTTGTGCATTTAGAGCGCAGCTCTTAGGCGCCGTCGGCGTCGCCGTAACCGCGCGATACATTATGGGACGCGTGACGTCACTGACGACGTCATCGTCATCGTCACTGATGACGTCAAGAGTGACGTCACTGATGACGTGATCGGCATCCGCATCGTCGTCGTCATCACCACTGATGACGTCATCAGTGACGTCACTGATGACTTCATCGGCATCCGCATCGTCACTGATGACGTCACCAGTGAGGATGACGTCACTGATAACGTCATCAGCGACGGTGACGTCACCACGATGACGTCACACGTGACGTCGCTGGTGATATCACTGATGACGTCATCATGATGACGTCATCGTCACGTGACCTCACAGGGGTCATGTGACCTCCGTGAGGTTACGTGACCCTCGTGAGGTGACGGCGACGCCGCTCGGAGGGAGGAATAGCACACAGGATGATGAGGTGAGGAGGACGGAGGAGGGGTATACCTTTCCCTCAGTACCCTTCTCTCCTCCTCCTCAAGAGCTGCGCTCTGATTCGGCGGTACAGGGAGTTGTAAACGGCTTTCATTTTTCTCCGGTTTTTGCTGCAACTGGAGAAAAATGTGCAACCATTGTGGTCTTAGTTGATTAGCTAAGTAACCAATTTCGTATTTTTTGCCCCAACGCAATAGGCCTAAAAAACCTAATGGAAGTTACCCTTTCTAAAATTGCAGATCCTACAAAACGGAAAAAAAAAGAAGCACCCGCCCGTATGCTCGACAGTTGAAGGAGCTGACAGTTCAGGTGCTCTAATCTGCACACTTGGGGAAAGCGTCGGCCAGGAATTAGATCACCGTGATCGGTCGGCGTCAAGGTCAAGGGCGGCGCCGGCCAATCACGAAAGCCGGAATCCTCGCCGACTTTCTCGCGAAATGTTTAGATTAGGGCCCTAGACGTGATCATGCGACCACCGCCGAAATTACGAAGGTTGCAACTATAAAAATTTGTTCTCGTCAAGATTTCACATAAAGCATATCTAGAAGTTCAGGAAGTGTATCTTCAGGTAAAAAGCATTGGTACGGACGATTCTCGCCCCCGCCATGTTCCTGCTCGTGTGTAGGGAAGCACGTGAAATTTCAAGCCTGCCAAAGACACCTCCACTCGCATGCTGCACGTGCTTGAATGCATGGGGCACCATCGGGACGCCATGCTTGCAAACGTGTATTTCATCTGACCACTTAGACCACCACCACTTAATATGTTTGAAGCGGGTATTTGGAGGCGGTAAACAAGAGCACCGAACCACCTTTTCTCACACCCTTTGTCCAAACTTCCAATATGGAATGAGTTTCATAAAACATCTCTATATTTTACGATATATAAGTGCGTATTATTCGAAATCAGGTGATGAAAAGGCAGTCATGAGTGTGACTTCGTAGAGCAAACTTTCTGCATTTGACTAAAAACCCCGAGATTTGGACGAGAAGGGACGGAGAAACACAAAGTCTCAAACACAGCTAAAATTTATTCGACAACGAAAGGGCTTATATAGGCATCAAATCCTACTCAAAACACTAGAGACAAGAGAGAGAGAGAGAGAGAAAGAGAGAGAAATAAATGGGGAATCCCGTGCCACAAGCAGTACGACAAAGCAACCTTTACAATAAAACTGAGAAGCAGTGACATCTTTTATGCAATAAAAACAGAATTCGTGGTCTTTATACAATTTTTCATAAAGACAAAAAATTGTCTTTATACAAAAAACAATTTTTTTCAACATTGTCCACACCGTCAGAGCTTCCAAAAGAAAGATGTTTCAAGGATCATTTAAAACGTACACTTCTCTGGCGAAAGTCGGAACACTAGAAAAGGAGGGGCGCAACGAACCAAACGACCAGAAATCTAACGCAAAGCGAACTGATCTTATAAAACTTAAAATCGGACAAAAGGAACCAAAACCTCCTAGGCCGCGACGAGACACTTCACCTAACGCGCCAAGGCATCAAATTTGTAGGAACCTTCTCTGTTTTGTATCCAAAGTGAGAGATGGCTTATCTACCGTATTCCCATGGTTCATCATTGTTATAGATTCTTTTATCAAACATTTCCGGTCATCTTTTTCTGTTTGAACTATTGTGGTTGACTATTAGGTAGACAAATATTGCATTCAACTATATGTTCTGACACTCCCGAATATGGATCTTTGTTTTTGTCATAACGTTTGTGTTCGGTGAGACGATCGTTGATACAGCGATTGGACTGTCCTAGGTAGCATAATCCGCAATATACCGGGATCCTGTATACTATTCTCGACAAGCTACTGACCTCTTTTTCCCTGTGTTTCATAGTGCAAGCAGCTCTGGCGGCGGAAGCAAACAAAGTCATTCGATTCAGTCTGCAGTCAGTGCTGAACACAGTGGTTATACCTAGGGTTCCGCGTCTTGGGTATCTCTTTTTGTTCAGATTCGGGGGTTATTTATCGGTGTTTATTTTTTCTCTTTGAATCGGTGTTTTTCGGTGTTTAACTTTAAGGCTGGAAAGAAATCGGTGATTATCGGGGCTTGTGTTGCAAAGCGACTGCATAATTACTAGAAAAACCACGGCACACCTCACGTTACACGCGTATTGTACACGCACCAAACACGTCACACAATGCACATACATATGGAAATAACAGAAAGCGTGACGCTTTCAGAAGCATGATATTTAAAAAAAATGACATGTACATTGTCAAAGACTTGGCAGTCATCGGAGCACGTTCCTTGCGGCTGTGGAAACGCAGTTTAGAAAACGCACGCTCCACGTTCGCGCTTGAAACGGGGATGGCAAGAAAATAAAAAAAAAAGCTTTTGACAAGACTGGTCATTCCTTGCTGTGCGCTCTCCTGGATTAAGAGATGGCGAGTGGAGATATTTGACATGAGTAGGCCATACCTGGTTCTGTCCGGAGATTCTTCAACTGTAGATGTTAAGAAGATTTCAAATGCCCGTTCAGACGACTGCTGATATGATGAGGGTCATCAGAAATACTCAACCGGCAGCCCTTGCAAACAAGGAGCCTCTTCGCACCTTCACACAAAACCTCGAAATCGTCAAATTTTTGTACGTAGACCTCCATCGCTTTCCGTTTTCTACCCATACTAACCGGTGTTGGCCTTCCGCACGCCCAGGAAAAGAGGACACAATCTGTAAACCCTATTGCCCTCCCCCCTTCCCCCGCTCCTTTTCACCTTTCCTCCTCTCTCCCATATACCACGAAACCTATGCCTGGACAAAAGACTTGAAAACCGTTGTGCTAAAAAAGATAAGGGAAGGGAACGGGGCAATAAATATGGTTTCGGAAGAAAGGGACGACCCCAAGGACAGTTCAGTGGGGCTGTGTTCCGGGTCAACGAGAAAAGAAAGCGGGCTAGAAGATTCTTTCAGCAAAACTGCCATTTTTTCCGCAGCTTGAATTCGGTGTTTTTCGGTTTTTACCGATTCAGGAAAAAACGCCTCGGGGGTTAATTATCGGTATTTATCGGTATATACCGAAAACACGGAACCAATACCATACCTGTTCCCAATGGATCTGAAATCTGGTAAAAAAAACGGAAGAAACCCACGCTTTGTGGGTTTAAGAGCACTTTGGCACATTTTCTTGACAGAGACAAGAAACAACAACAGATTGAAAACGTAATCATGAGGGTACCTAGAGACTTTCAAACGGTCAAACAGGCGCTTGAGAGCAGACCCAATAAAGTGGGAACATGATTTTTCCAGAGCACTACTAACTAAAGTGCGAACAATGTCAGCCTTTATATGTTTCGAGTGACAACTGTGAAATGGCAGGAAAGGTTTTGCAGTTGACTTTTTGTACTCCAAGCACAAACTGGACGGATGTTGCAGCTGTAGATCTAAAACTTGTAAGCTGCCCCCCTCCGGTCTATCTACAGAAAACTTTAATTCTGAGGAACTGTCAGAAGCAACCTTTTCAAGTGATGCCGCTAAAATCAACGTGGCAGCAATCTGGCCTGTTGGTTGCCTCTTTAGGCAATTTTTCGGTACACTGGGGAAAAAGACGGAAAGCCATGAGTGAAGAGTGTACACTGTATTACCAAAATGTTCGGGGGTTAAGAACGAAAGCAGTTGAATTTATGTCCGAAGTAATTATGTGCCCGTACAGAATAATCTGTCTAACGGAAACGTGGCTTGCTGATGGCATATCGAGTAGTCAGTATTTTCCTCCCAAGTACAATGTGTTTAGGCGCGACCGTGACTATAATTTTACTGGCCAAAGATATGGTGGCGGTGCCTTAACTGCAGTAGATAAAAGTTTAAATGTTCGCAGAAGGAGCGATTTAGAAGCGTATTCAGAGTGTGTTTGGCTTGAAATTATGACAAATGATGGATTGAATTACTTGATTGGTACTCACTACTTTCCCCCCTATCTGATCAAAGTGTTTTTCTGCGAACATATTAATTTTCTTGGAAGTAAGGTAGATTTTTCTAACTTCAATGTACATATCTGTGGTGATTTTAACGTACCGTGGTTCGACTGGGAGACTGGTATTGAGTCAGCGAACAACACGAACACAAAAGTAAAATTAAACTGTCTGCTAGACTTTGTACATTTTAATGGCTTTCAGCAATACAATAGTGTGCCAAACTGCTCTGGAAATGTACTAGACTTAGCCCTGTCTACGTCAGCAATTGACATTTGCACCGCAGATGAACCACTCTCGCGCGTGGACGACTACCGCAAGCCGTTTGTAGGATCGTTTCATCTCCAAGTTAAAAGGGCAGATTTTTATGAGCAGTCGTGGTTTTGTTACCCACACGGCGATTATTACAGTCTGTACCGTTATCTTAAAAAGTTTGATTGGAGCATTGTTCTAGGAGATACGTGTGTTGAGTCATGTACCAACAAACTAAGGGAAACACTAAAGCAAGCTTTAGACACGTATATACCCAAAAAAATTTCTAGAAAAACTAAGTATTCTCCGTGGTTTTCGAAGTCACTCAGGCAATGCCTAAGAAGAAAGCTGCAATATCATCGTCTTTTCAAAAAGACAAGACTGCAAAAATGGTATGAAATATTTAGCCAATCTCGAGCGTTGGCGAAGCAGCTCTATAAGAACGATAAACAAAAGCAGGAAAATGCTGATGAGCAAGCACTTCTTAAGCAACCGAACAACCTTTGGAAGTTCGTAAAAAAGATACATAAAAGCAGTATTCCTTCCTCAATTGTACTGCGAGATGACAATGGTTATTGTTCGGAACCAACTTTGGTAGCAAACGTGTTTGCGAAGCATTTTAGTGCATGTTTTTCTGCCGCTGACATGCCTTTGACAAGTCCGGACATCAGAGGCGGCGACTTTTTGTCTTGCAACCCGATAACTGAGTGCAAAGTCATGGAGGCTGTTCGAAGGCTAAAGCCGAAGTTATCTGTGGGTATAGATGGGATACCGAGTTTTATAGTGAAAGGCTGTGCGGAAACGATTTGTCCCGTTTTACATCACATTTTTAACTTATCTCTGGAATCGGGTGTATTCCCGACAATGTGGAAGAGCTCTCTTGTTATTCCAGTGTTTAAGTCGGGTGACCGAAGTAAAGCGAACAATTATCGACCTGTGTCACTGCTCTACACATTGTCAAAAGTTTTCGAAATAATACTACAAAATCGTCTATATGCGTATTTTTGTCAGAAAATTGTACCCGAACAGCACGGATTTTTGAAAGGTCGTTCGGTGGAGACGAATTTGTGTTCTTTTCTGCATGATGTTGTGCCCATTGTTCATAACCGGGAGCAAACTGATGTGGTCTACTTTGACATGACGAAGGCATTTCGCAAAGTCGATGACCGGCATTTATTGGCCAAATTCGATATGTATGGGTTATGCCCCAAGTATTGCAAGCTTTTTGAGAGTCACTTGTCTAAACGCGAGAACTTGGTACGTGTGTCCAGTTGCTTATCGAATCCTTTCTTGGCTACGTCGGGCGTCCCACAGGGAAGCAATCTTGGGCCTCTTCTTTTTTTAATTTTCGTAAATGACCTCACTTCTTGTGTGAAATACTCAAAAATGTTATTTGCCGACGACATAAAATTGTATCGACGGACAAATACTGTGGAGGACTGTGTTTTGCTTCAGCGTGACGTATGCTCTATTTCTTTGTGGTGCTTAACCAATGGCCTTGTATTAAACAAATCGAAAACAAAAATTATTTCTCTCAGCAGGAAACGTGACGTTTTGCAATTTTGCTATGCTTTAGACTCAACTGTTATCAGCCGTGTGTCTCTGATTAGGGATTTGGGTGTATATTTAGACACTGAAATTTCGTTTAATCATCAGGTTATGAATATTGTAAACTCGTCTCTAAATGTTTTTGGTATCATAACGCGTATGCCGAGAAATTTTAGAAATCCACAGTGTTTTTTAATGTTATTTAGCTCTCTTGTGCTAAGCCGCCTCGAGTTTTCTTCAGTTGTATGGAACAGCATTGGAGAATCTAACTCATCTAGTATTGAGCGAGTGCAAAAAAAATTTATACGTGTCTTTTATGATCGTTACTTGCAGTCCAAGGTATTTTATGACTATGAGAGAATATGTAAAAAAATTGGCTTACGCTCCTTGTATAATAGGCGAATGACGCGTGATCTCATGTTCTTGCATAAAGTTAATGGTGTCGTTGAATGCACAGCGTTACTGAACAGTGTGTATTTGCGTGTTCCTCAACGGTCTATTCGCATACTCTCATTGTTCTATCCTTCCATTTTACACAACGCTGACCCCATACCCGTCTGCAACTGGTGTTTAACAAATTCGAATCCAACTTAGATGAACTTGGTATGGATATTTTCGGATGTGAACGAAATCCACATGCAATGAAAAAAATGGCAAGAATATGGATTAGTGAACAGAAAAATTAAACGAAGTGCGAATTAGTAAAAGTACCGACATACGACCGTAACCACTGTATGAATTACTATATTTACTATTAAAACAACGCTTTGAGATATATTACTAAATAGCAGTATGTACATAATAGAGGCCCGTTCCACCGGTTATAGTGCACGTGTGTATGAACCGCTTCTTTTCTTATAATTTGTTTGGTTTGTTTAAACTCATAGAATGAGTTAAAACTGTAAAACGTCTGGTTGTTAGTCACCTGCCGCGTCCCACACACAAGCCTTCTTGGCTTACGTGGGTACAGAGCGAAATGTAATCAAAAAAGAAAATAAAGTGTATTGTATCGTATTGTACTGTATTTAGAAAGTGCATCGATGTCTTCCTTTCGTTCTGACATGTCAACATTTGTTCTTGAGATGCGAATTCTTTTTATTTAGACGTAGTGCACCACTAAGAAGGCGTATAGCTGTTTGTGTGGCACTGAAAATAAAGCAAATGAATGAGCAAATGAATGAATGAACGTGTAATCGGTACTGCAGATGAAAAGGCCGTAAACGTACCGCCTTACAGGAACGTTGCTAGGAGAACGGTTCCGGATGATATCATGCAGCGTTATATCTAGATAACTTAAATAAATCTCTGACAAAACGGGGGCAACTGCCGAGCCGATGCATATTTCATGTTTCTGAATGAAATCTCAATTGTTGTGTTGAACCACAGTGGCTTGTAAATATAGTTCAAGAATCCTAAGGAAGTCAGTTACCCCAATCCCTGACTGTGACTGGAATCTACAAGATTGCTTTCAAGAAACTGACTGGCGCGTTCAAGTAACGTCTTAGGTTCTAACGAGTAATATAAGTATTTGATGTCCATCGAGAATTGAGTGAAAGGCTGTAATTCTGCCACCAAGTCACCTGAGCAACGAACGGTTAACAGACTTGAGACATCCAAAACACTCAAGGCCTCCTGAAAAAAGGACGACACCAATCGTCCTTTCTTCTGGTGTCGTCCTTTCTTCAAAATGCTCTGAGTGTTTTGAGCTGAATTGTATATGTGTTTTATCTAACGCTGATGTCTCTGTGCGACATTTTTCTTTTTCTCGCTTTCGCATAATATGCTTGCTGCCGAAAGTTCCTGCGCTCTCACTTGTTTATTCTGTTTATTGTTACTGAAGTACATGCCTAGTCGGTAAGATAAATTCTATATGCTGTATACGAGGCTTTTCAATGTATCACACTTTTCAGCCAGATTGCTATGCTTGTTTTGCTTTAGGGCCCCAGACCCAGTCAAGTTACCATATGGTAGCTTTTCGTCTGGAGGCCCGCCAGAGTAAATTTCTAGAAATAAAGATTTCATTTCATTTCAATGTCGGAAACCTGTTAACCGTTCGTTGCTCAGATGACTTGGTGGCAGAATTACAGGCGTGATGCAAGGTATCAAAAGCTTTCCTGAAGTCCACTGCCACCAGGAGTTGGCGCTGGCACTGCGTCGGTCGGTTCGCCAAGTACTCGCGAATAAGGACCAGGCTGTCCTGCGTGCCCAAGTTCTTGCGAAATTCCGTCTGAGCGGGGTGCAACATCTCTTCTTCGCTCAATGATGTAGTCGATGCGCGCGAGCACCATGCGACCCATCAGTTTATATAAAATGGAAGTGAGCGAAATGGGGCGTACGTTACTCGCGCAATCCGGCTTCCTCACTTGCCTAGAAATGGGGCACACCCAGGACAGTTTCCAGCCATTTGGGATGTTGCCCTCGTGTCAGGTGTCATTGACCAGTTTCAGCAGAGTTCGCTTGGCCGCCTCCAAGAGGTTTTTGAGCATGGTTTTATTGAGCCCGTCGGGACCCGACGCGCTCCGTTCGCTGCCCCGGTCAATAGCTGCTTCCATTTCCCATGGTGTGAGTCCACTTCGTACTCGTCGTTTTTAAATTCTTCTGGTTCGTAGATCTTCGAGTGCGGGCTAGTGACCGGCTGTGGAAAAAAAATGTCCCCGATATCGTCCAGTATATTCTTGACGTCCTTGCCTTGCTCCAGGGCCAAGTTTGACGCCGTGTTGTCTCCCTTTTCTCTAGCTCAGCAATGCTTTGCAGACGGTCCACATGCGTCTGAGCGCCGTCCGTTCATTGAACCCTCCGCACAGCTTGGTCCAGTCGTTCCTGCACAACCTGATAGCGTGCCGCTGCGCCGCCTTCGCGAACTTGTTGGCCTTACGAATGTCCCTTCGCTTACGGGTACGGCGATAGCGCCGCAGGTAGTTGGTCCTCTAGCGCTACAAGGACAGCAGCCTGATGTCTGGAGTGGGAGTTCCTTCTTTGACAATGGTCTCGACCATGGCCACGTCCCTCACCAGTGTTGTGAGGTCTTCGAATCCCGTGCCTGCGGGGTCCTCGAGTGTAGCGCGGAAGTCGTTGCACACCATATAGTTTGTGCCGTCCGCTGGTTCTCGCGTCGCTTGGTTTTGCCGACGACCGACGTCTCGCTGGGGTGGTGGTCGCTGCCCCACATGTCCTTGTGAACTTTCCACTCAATCTTCCTCGCGGTGTGCGAGTCGGTTCATGTCAGGTCGGGTGTGGTGGCTTGCTGGTTGCCACTGGGCGCGGTCCTCGTCTTAGCCCCCGTTCGTTGATTAGGACAAGCGCCGTCCCGGTGGCCCTACGTAGTAGCTCGGCTCCCCTGACCTACGATTTGGCATAGTCCCATTTCTCGTGTTCAGCACTGAAGTCTCCTCCTCCGAGGATCGCGTGATTCCTTTTCCTGTTGTACTCTCGCACCAGCATCTCGACTCAGCCGTGGTTGATCTCCTCTCTCGTGCGCCTTGCCGTTGACGTTGTAGACGTTGTGGGTCGGAAGTACACCGACGCAACCAGGATTAGGCTGTCGCACTCGATATACACCAGGACAGCCACCACTCTTGCGTGTCCACTTGCTGTTGGGGTGAGTCCTTGCGAACCAAGACTGAGGCTTGCGGTTGCACCCTGGTTTTGCCTTTAACGGTCAGCCTCAAGCTCGGTTGGTCATACTTGGTGAATCCGGTCAGTTTGATTTCGGCCTCATTCGTTTTCTTTCGATGACGTCCACGGGCGTTTTCCGCTGGTTGACTCGTAACTTGAGTTCGGACTTTTCCCCACCCAGCTTCCGGTAGTTCCACTGAAGGGCGGAAAACGTCTCCTCTTCTTTGTTTCTTTTTGGCATCGGTCCACTATTGGGTTATTGGGCCGGCACCACCGTTCCAATTTCATGCTTGGTGAGCATCATCTGCAGTTTCTGTTGCATCTGCTGCATCATAGCTTGTTGCTGTTGCTGAAGTTGCTGCTGGAGCTGCACCATGTCACTCTTGCATTTTGTTCTCCACAACTTGTATGAGACCGTCACCGCAGGAGAGCGCGCCACGATGGCCGCCCGAGTCCAGCGAGCCGTGCCGCGGTGGTGGCGTGTCCAGCGGTGGGTGCGGCGGGAATGGTTGCCGATCGTGCTGCGATGCGGCGACTGCCGCTGTGCCATTTGTCGACTTGACTTTAGCGGCTGTTACTTCGGCTTCTTTCTTTCCCTTTCTAGAACTTGTTCGTAGGTGATGAGGCAGTGTTGAGCCTGGCGACGTGCTTCGTCCGCGTTCTGCTGCTCGACCCGACATCTCTGCTCGGCTCCTTGTTTGCGCTTACGGTAGGCTTCGGCCTTGGCCTTGGTTTGGGTTCGATGGGCCTCTTCTTGACCCATGCAGAGCTGGTTCTCATACTTCATTTACAGCTGCTGAATCAGCTATAGTCTGCTGTTGCTAATTTCCCTAAGTTGGCCAAGTTCCTTTGCCTGTCTGCTGCTGGTGCCACTGGACGTGCCAGGAAGATTCTTGGATTTCTGAGCCAGTGCCAGGCTGTGTATTATCTAGTGATTGCTCGGCCTTTGTTGATGCTGCTGTTGCGCTGCTGTTGCGGTGTAACGGGGGAGATAGTCCTGGTTATATACCACCCGACCAGAGGCTCCGCCCTTCCCAGTGGTTGCTGCCGTGTCATTGCCATGGTTGCGTCGACCGGCCGCCGCCCTCTTCTGGAGTTTGTCGTCTGCCCGGTTCCTCACCCGACACGCTTCGGTTTCGAAGACCGTGTGACCCGTCCTCTTGCAGTTTGGGCAGTCTTTGCCCTGTCATGTCTAGTTGTCCAGGTGGCCCTCGCCGCACGTCCTGGAACCGTTGCCTGTTTGTGCACACTGTTGCCTTGTGCCCCAGTCCGTGGCACTGGAGGCAGATGACCGCAGTTGGCTTGGAGGCAAACACGTTATATTATCTTCCGAAACGTCGGAGGCTCCTCCGAGACCCTGCCGTTCGAATATGATCAAGTTTGTCCCATTTGCACTTATGGGTCGTGCGTGGAATATGTCATGGTAGTCCGCTATGGCGTTCTCGACGATGCCGCGTGCTGCGTTGCGGTAGAAACGCCATGTATCACTCCTCTCGGCTGGCTGCCGGTTGTCAACCTGTAGACAGTGACTTGAATCTTCTTGTTGGGATCTTCTGTGGGCATCTCCATGAGCGCCATGAGGTCTTGAGCATGTTGTTCCGTCCGCATGGTAACTGCGGTGAAGTTGTTCTTGCTGTTGACAGCGTAGCCAATCTGGTCGTTCTAGCACGGCGAACTTAGGAATTTTCGAAAAGTGCTTCACATGATCGACCAGTCGACGCTGGCGATTTTTACAGCAGCGGTGGGCTTAACGATGACCGTCTACCTCGGTCCGTCCTGCCGTTCTTGCGGCCGACCGGGCCAGCGTCCGCGCTCAGTCCTTTTCTTGTGGCTATGGCTGGGAATTCCAGATTCGTCGCTGGTCTTGCGATCGCCGCCGTTGCAGCCGTTTCCTTCCATTTCCTCGTATCCTGTCGCATGTACGACGTCGTCCTTGGTCAGGTCTTCCCCTTTGCGCTTCTTTGGCACCAAAGATTTTCGTATTCCACGGGATTCACCGCCGTCGGTTCACCTTAGCGGCATTGTGACTTTCGTCTCGATTCTCAGAGTTTCCTCCTGGCCGTTCTATGAATACCTGTTGACGGCAGCTGCAAATGCTCTGTTGTCACGCGCGAGGTCATGATGCCGTCGCTTGCCGGCCGCGGGGCAATGCCTCGCCTCCGCAGGTTGCAGACGGCTACACAAGCGGCCTTCCATCATCACCGCTGGCCGTAATTAGTGGTCAATAAATCGAAGGTTGCTCACCCCATTTTCGAAAAATCGCTAATCAGCGAGATCCTTGAACCATCTGATTCTTCGCAGATAATCTCGACTACAGAACAGGCGCTGAAAAACGGCCGAAAAGTGTTTTAGCGGAGTTCGTTGGGACGCGTTTTCTCGTATGCCAACACTTCTTTTTTCGTTTACAACCTTCCACTCGTCCTCTTCTAAGCTCATTTAATTTTTATATAACGTTATTTATTAACTGAGAAATGTAAACGAAATTACAACTATCATAATCGAGGAGGTTTATAAATGTGCTTGTTATGTGCACATTTGCTTTCTATCTCAAATCTGACAAAAAGAAAGAATGGCGATTGATGAAAGCTAAGCCTATAAACCATTCCAAAAACAAGTTTCTGGTCGGTGCCATTTTCAGAGTTCGTGCGTGTGGCACGTGTTTCGCTCGCTTTCCGAAGTGATGACCATGCGCGTACTGGGCTCTGCTGCTCCCA
This sequence comes from Ixodes persulcatus, assembly GCA_013358835.2. Classification (NCBI taxonomy): domain Eukaryota; kingdom Metazoa; phylum Arthropoda; class Arachnida; order Ixodida; family Ixodidae; genus Ixodes; species Ixodes persulcatus. The sequence continues at coordinate 39,719 of JABSTQ010000191.1, forward strand.
CGCTGGACTGTGGATTTGTAAACCTTGAAACGGATTTCAATCCTTAGCCAGCGTGCGCTTACCCTCATTATCGCCACTACTACTTGCCAAGGCCGGTTGCTTGCGCGGAGCATTAAAAAGGAGATTATTCTGGATGACATTCGGCAGTTCTTCGGGATGATACAACCATCCCAGGCACACGCCATGCGAGTGACCAAGATTCTTCGCTGAGAAACATGGCGTCAACAGCGGATGTTAACTGACTTTCTACGTCTCCAATGTTGAGACTACAACGTCTTTAGGTATCATATGTCGGTGACAAGACACTCAACGAAGACCATCTGGAAAAGCCAGTTTCTTCCTTCTTTGAAGCTTCATCTGGCAAGGGAGGCCAATCGGGTTCCCCAGAGACAGCCACTTCAGATGATCGGGGATGTAAATCTTTCTGCCAAGGAGAAGCAAGTTCTTGAGCAAGGTCCGAAGTTTGCTCTACAACCACGGCTGAAGCCCATCGACAAAGTGGTCCTAGTCAGGACTATCGCTTCCAGAACTCACTACAAAAAAACATCACATATCATCAGTGAAGGAATCGACTGCCTAGAAAACCAAAGACATCAGAGAACCCCAACCTCTCCTGGCATAAGCTTTGGAGCCACGATACAGGAATTAAGAAGCAAAGATCTTAGGTTGTGTGTGTCGGATAAAGAAGATGGCTTTGTTGTCCTGGATTCCGGGTCATATGGTGAGAAAGCTTTAGCTGCTATGGAGAAAATCTTCATCCAAGTAGATGACAGGAGCAGCAGGGAATCAAAACGGGCCGTCTTGTGGACTCTCGTGAGGAATGAGCATAGCAGCCTGGCCACCAAAGTTAGAACAACGAAAGAAAGTCATCTTGAGGTTTTTTTCTCAGGCAAGACACATAAGGAGGACATCCCTTTTCGTTCTAAAATTTCAGAAAGGAAAACCTGGCAGGCGCACATTTCGACCTATTTAGCCAAGCATTTATCGCAAATACAGTTCAAGGACCCCTACAAAATTTAGAACTGACAACAACTCATTTCCTTTCAACAGAAAAAATGGAAAAAAATGTTGCCTCTGGCTTTTCTATTGACGTGAAAGACATGTACTATTCAATTCCACACGCGAGCATCATGCCAATTCTACGGGACAGCATTGAGAAGCAAGGAGTGTCACCTTTTCAAAATGCGGCCGGAGTGAACGTTATTCCTTTTTGGAACTGTAAGGGTGTTACCTGACCGCTACAGTAGTTTCACACGAAGGTCAGACATAAGTACAGAGAAGTGGAGTATGTATTGGATCCCGGGTAGCTCCTCACCTTTGCGATGTATATTTAAAGGCTTGTGGCAGGAACATTGGAAGCAAACTAAAGGATAGCAGGATCAAGGCCATCTTCCAATATGTGGATGATTTTTTTTATTCTGTGCAACACTGAAGTGAATGAAGAAGAGGATGGGTGCAAAGCAAAAGTTATGAACTGCTTCACAAATGTTGCCCCAAATTAGATTTCACATATGAATTACCCGTTGCAAAATCTATGAGGTTCCTTGACCTGGAGCTTCAGTTCAAAGAAGGCCATGCGTGCTTTAGAAATATGAACCGCGCTCGTGCCACGGGTTTCTTCCATACAACTCGAGGCATTCGAAAATTATAAAAAGGAGTGTTGCCGCAACTGCTCTTATGAACGATCGAGCTAAGGAGCACGCGGCTTCCGTTAAAGAAACATCGGCCGGACATCTCTCTGCTCACTGCCGGTCCTGCAAGTGCACTCCTGATATTAACAACATTACCATTATAGGGCGACACCAGAACGCATATGCCCGTGAAGTAATTGAAGCCCTGGCCGTCGAAGAAAGTGGTCCCATGTGCGTGAGCACCCAGTCTATCACGATCCACGCGAAAGAAAGACAATACTTGGGATGTGGCACGAGTCGCTTGACATCCTAATGGGTGCAGCGCGCGGACATGGGGGATGGCTTTTATCACTAGCGGTAGTGAAAAAGGAAAAAAGGATGATGAAGTATTAAAGCAAGCAAGTTGATAGTCAGCGGTGTGTATGTCTTTTTCTCTCTCGGTTCTTCTAATTTGTAACTGTTCAGCTGACCCTATTCAACTTAGATACTTTTTTTTTAAAAAAAGCGACTTTTTGTGAACACTACAGTGAATTCAACAATGTGCGATAGTTGGGCCCCACATTAGACGCAACAGAATAAAATAAGAACTCGAAACTTTTTTTGCCAGAGCAAAGTGCCGAGGCAGAGGGCAGACGTTTTCTACTTCTCTTTTTTCCTTTTTCATCGCGCGGAAAAGCGCATTTAGCGTTTGCTTTATTTGAACCTTTTTGTATGTGACTCTCTCGGCCCGTTTTCACCCTTTCCGGCCTCATTGAAGACACGTAGACAACAAAAGGCTCTGTTATACACCGACGTTGAGCGCATGCAAACACAGTGTAGCCCAGAACGCGCGCGTATCATTGTCCGGCGAGCAGGAACTCGATATCTGGGAGCAGTCAGTATCCGTGCGCGCTGCGATACGCCGCGTCTGCTACGCTCGACGTCGGAGTCTAAAGGCTCGTTCACACAGTTGCGTTCGACTGCGGTCAGACTGCTTGCGTCAAGCTGTTGCTATGGTGACCCTTACGACGAGCCAATTGGGAGGCGCTGTGCTTCACGACGCAACGCAGCGCAACGCAGTCGAGGCATCTGTGTGAACGAGCATTAAGGGGGGATGGTACCCCGACATGTGACTTCAAGATGATCTGCCATTGTCTCAACTTCTTCTGGTTAAAAACGGTTCAAAATTTCCAGGCATATCTTGTTGTGCTTCTTGTTATATTAAGCAAAAAATTAGGTAAAAATATTGAGGAATATTTAATTTATAAAATGTGACATTAATAGTTTTTGTACCTCCGTTAAAAACATTTAAAATATAATTAATGCTAAAAAGCGACAAAACTTCTCTCACACCTTCTATACAATAATGGCATTTCACTGAACTAAATTAATAAAATTTAAATTTTTCGTTCGTTCAAAATAATTTTTTGAACTTTGATACTTCAATTTATGTGCTTTCTGCCTAGAGGAACTTGTAAATAAAAAAAATGTTTTCATGCAAATATTTTTTTAGTTCAGTAAATGAACAGGTTATGTAGAAAAAAATAAGGAAATATTACAAGAAAAGGTTCATTTGTTGCAGAGAAAATGTTCTATATACGAGCCAAAACAGTGTTTTTCACAAATCACTTTTGAAAGTTTACTTGTTCAACGCACAGCCTAAAATGCACCTGGAGCGTAATCTTAAGCATTATTTGGCTCAGATTTCTTCTCGAAAACCTTTCCTGGCACTTGTTTTCGCCTTCCTTCTCTGCTTGCTCTGAGCAGAAATCCGAAAGTCACTCTTGACTATTCGGGCGTTGTCCATCCTGTTGAGGGCCACATTACAAAACACTCCAGGTGTGACACCTAGAGCCTCAAGCAGTTGCTTCTTTGCTTGGTTTCCATTGTTGTAAAAGCTAACTGCGTCATACACAGCAGCTTTTAGTGTGCATGCGCCCACAAATGTTGTCTTCGGGCACCTGCTCCAGATCGCGTTATTCAGGTACACGTTAGCATTCTGCGTCCGCCTATGAAGGCACATTCGTAGAAGCTCCAGTGCTACAAGCGCTTGAATAGTTGGCTTGATGCTGGTCATCACAGTTTCCGGGAGAGAGTTCTTGTGTTGGTAGGGCTCTGCAGAGCCGACAGCGAAACTGCGGTTGTAGCCACACCACGAAGATTCCCCTGGTGGGCACAGGCCGTGATTGGGATCTTGATCAGTGGACAGCTTGAGGAAAAAAATAGCTCTCACTGCTTTTCTCATCGCTTCAAGGCTATGGGTAATCTCTCGTATGGCTTTTCCATAGTAATACTGGAGTGAATTTATATCCTTCTCAGTCAGACGTCGCTTGCCACTAAGAGCCTTGCCTTCAGCCAGAGTCTCACCCTTCAGGCACTTCTTGATGTTGCAAAGCCTTGTCCCCATTTTTTTTTTTTCTGAACATGACCGATGCATTCGTGTTTCTCTACATCACTGTCGTAGGGTTTCGTGTCTCTAACAGCAAAGAAAACTTTGCTGTCACCGTCTTCAATGTATGACGTGTACTTCAGCCCACGGGTCTCATAACAGCGAGTGATAATCTTCACTGCGCCAGTGGCTTCAATAGCTCCATTGGAACCAGTGTGCATGATGTTGCAGAGGTGTCTGTTTTCATCACTGTGCTGGCTCCTGGCACAAAGCAGACAAAACTTGCCTTCAGTTTCACTACAGTGCCTTAAAGGGGGTAGTGTAGTTACCGCGTAGCCTCCACCATGCATCGGGAACGGCCGCTCCTTGGAAGACGGTGTAGGTGGCGCTTCGATCCGCAGCTCCGTTAGGGTGCCTCAATCGGCCGGCAGATAGAGGCACCCTAACACGCTTCATAACTATTATAAATACCTCAAAAACAATTATTTGTTTCCATTGAACTTCCAACGACATGATTTGTGTTTGAAGGTGAATAAAAATCTGAAACTAGCAGACGACAGTGTAGTCGACAGCGGCGAATCGGCCGGAGCTGGCCGGAGCCAAGCTGACCAAGCGGCCAAGCCGGAGCCATAGCCGGAACGACGGTGCTGCAAGCGCCAGCGCCACCCGCGGCCGTCTTCCAACGCTGTGCCGCTTCTCCGGTTTCGTTCGTTACACTACCCCCTTTAAGCCACTGTAGTTTCACAGTCCAAAACTTTCCCTGTGTCAGAAATAGCTGTTACAACACCATAGAGCGAATAATGCCCTCGCTTCATCCAGGTACCGTCAACAGTCACAGCGACGCTCTCATCAACCCCAAACGCCTTCGGTTCTGCTGCCGCTGCTTGCATGTTTTTTTTTTTTTCTGGAGTCTTCTTCGTGGCCTCCAGAAGTTTCTTGTTGAAGTTCATCATCTTTGTTGATGGGGGAAGCATGTTCATCAAAGCACAGAGCAGTGCACCACTTTCTCTACCTTTTCTAATAAAGCGCAGCGCATACGAAAACCTTACATTCACTTCATGCGCACCTTCAACAAGGGCCGAGGTTTGCAGCACGTTCTTCTTGCCACAAAAGTCAGACGTTGCAGTGATAAATGACGCGAGACCACTGCGCTTTCCCAAGTCCTCTGCAGGCTGAAGGCTGCCCTTTTCACACTCCTTGCAGGCCGCAACTTGTGTGAGGAACTCTTCAAAGAGGGTAATGTCTATCAAGCGGTATCTAGTAGATTCAGTACCAGCAACGTCAAAGGAAGTATGGTGCGCAATGCCGCCGATTTTTACGAAGCTTGCATTTGCGATCGTGGGCTGACGACATTGCTGGCCCTCTTTCACATACCGATTAACGCAAAACTTGCGCTTCTTTTTTTACGGATTTGAAGAAAAGTGAGGCATTGCAGTCCTCTCAATGTAGTCGGCGAGCAGAGAAAGTAGTCTAAAATCTTCCAAAGTTTTAACAACTTGCGGACACAACGCTCAAAATGGCTGAACAGCGTTGAGAGAAAAAGAAATGTCTTTCTGTGAGCGACTAGCAGTGCCATTTGCGAGAATAATCCAAACTACTGAGAAAGAAAAACTATTTTTTCACGATGCCTTGTCAATAGTATCATTTAAAAACAAATGTTCTTTCCAGTTGCATCGTTTTTTTCAACGCAATTTGCAATGTAAAGAAAGCTTCCTAAAGTCACGCCCACTTTTAAGCGCGGGTAGCATGTTAATGACACAATCTTTAAATTACTTCTGGTGCTGCTACCAGCGCGTGCTTGGAGAATGTGTTATCTTTGAACTGTAGTATTTTTGGGTTCTAATATTTAAAAAAACTGTTTTGGGTTGTTTTTACCTATCCCCTCCCCCCCCCCCCCCCCCCCCTAACAGAGCTTTAACCGGTAACTGTTTAACGCCGAACGAGAGCATTTGCGTCGGTGGCGCAGCAGTCGCGGCGATAGCTTACTTTGTTAAAGTGAGTCGCCTGCCTGTACACACTGTCTGAACGGGGCCACAGGCGATGTTTCTACTGGTCGACTTGCCCTTTTCCAGGGGCCGTAAACCCGCCATCCACGGTCGAGACTTTTGTTCTGCGTCGCATGGAAGAAATTAAAAAGAAAACGGAACACATTCCGAGATGAATTTGTGTTGTTTTTGCTCACTCTTTTCTTTACCTTGTTTGATTACTAACGGTCTTTTCCACTTTATTCAGTTTCATATGGTTTGGCCTTCTGCTCCTCTACCTATTATAGTAATGGATACGTCCGTTCATCGGTATCTCCCTCTCTTGTCAGCTGAGAAAGGGGAATAAATGATACCTTAAGAGAAAGAGGAAGGTAATAAATATAAACCGTAGTCATTGTGCGTTGTCATCAATGTCTTTATAGTTATATAAAAAAAATGAAAGTATCTTGAAAGTAACTAAGTTACTATGACGAAGTATATAAGTGTAACCGTAACGCGTTGTTTTTACTTTTAAGCAACTAACTGTAACTTAAATACATTTTTGACAGACTACTTGTAACTGTAACTAATTACTTTTTAAATGTAACTTACCCAAGACTGTTGTTGAGAAGGTCATTTTATGTGGGTGAACTTTTTACGCAGAGTATCGAATTTGAGGGTGAATTGAAAACACGCTCGTCAGAATGTCGTATAAAATTCGGTGTCTGTAGACGTCTTAAGTTGTCTATCTATCCAAACTACCTGTCCAACGGAATTTTATATGAAGGTTGCGCAAATGATATTTTTTTTTTTGTTCCATTTCGTACATTTGAAATGCCCAATTGTTTTGGGCTCGCTCCAAGTCTAATTGACATATAAAAATGGTAATATTTCCAGTAGGCACACGAGGAAAGTGAGGCATGCTCAATACGGTGTGCATTGCGATACCCCACACAGGAAGAAAATTATAAAATGTAACCGAACAAATTGATGCTTTCGGGGCGGCCTCATGTGGGCCTCCCACGTAGGCCCACAGTCGGCCCCACCAGGTGCGCCCATGTTGGATCTTTTTCCAGGCCCTCTGTGGACTTCTCGAGGATGGCCCTCGTGGGCTGCCCAAGTAGGCCTACCGTGGGTCTCACGAGGGAAGCCCGATGGGTAGCCCAAGTCGGGCCGACTTAAGCCCGAGTTGCAAAACCGACGTGGGACCCAAGTGGGCTCCTCACGTGGGACCTCCGTGGGCCCCCCTTTGGGAGCCCACCTTGTACCACTTGGACAGCCCATTTGAAGTTAAGTGTTGAAACAGAAACTTTGCTATAATGGCAATGTCAGACGGAGGTAGATGAAATTTATTATTGGAATTATTGTTGCGGCATCGAGAGTTTATTTTCGGTGACCAAATTTAGAAAAGAAAGTAGCGCTTAAAATAAAATAACGAGGCCAGAAGAATTAATCAGATGGAGGAGTTTTAACTGCTTTTTCACTGACATATCTATAAATACCTTCAGAATAATTGGAGATCAAATTGCTATGAACAAGTAATATCAGTTTACTAAAGCTTGCGTTTAGGCTCGTTGGTTTTTCATTATTTTTTGTTCCGTGCCTTTCGTGTGTGAGTGTTGTCCTTCTTCGTCCTAGATTGTAAACTTTAGCAGCGCAAAACAAAACATAATAAGTTTACTAATATCTTCGATCACTTGGAATGGAAAAGCATAAGAATAAGGTTTATTCCGGAATATAGATACAAATATTAAGCCACATGAAAATACGTTATCAAAAAAAACTTATTAGTTATTCGTTAATATAATGGAATGCAGTTTTTTCCATGTTTGCGAAACGCCCTTGTTACAGGTTTGGGTCGGCTTTAATCCTGGAAGCCGCTATGCTGGCGTCAAACTCCATTCTGACCTTGTGTAACAGATCCGGAGAACTTAGGACTTCTAGAGAGGTGAGTGCGAGCGCTTTTGCCACCTTTAAAGTTGCATCGAAAGATTTTGGTGTGACTGCTGCGTTCGCGAATTCGGGGGTGTGGTTGGACGTTGTTGCGTCTTCCAGCTTGTATCCGGGATGGAGCACAGGGAGCACGTTAGAAACATTTCCGGCGTCTGTCGATGCCGCGATCTTGGCTTCATTGCCTGATTCGGAGAAATCCGAAACCTGGAACGGAAGAAATTGTTGCCGTAAACATTACGAACGGAAAATGTGTTTCAGGGCTGACATCCGCGAAGAAATTGTGACGGAACGCCGGAAAAGACCCTAACGAAGTGTGCCACACGGATTGCGGGAAAAATGAAAATAGTGAAGCACAGAGAAGAAAACGATGTAATTCTACACGCCAGCCCAAAGAGAATCAAACCCACGACACTCCAAGATTCCGATGTCGATGCTGTACCACTGTGCCTAAGACTTATGGTCCACTGCTTATGTATGGTGCATGCTGAACATGAAGGAATGTTACATACAGCGAGAAACAGAAAAGGCAAACATGCCACTGGACTAGCAACTGTTCAATTTTTTCTGTCTCTCTTTTCTGATTTCTCTTTTCTATTTTTCTGTCCTTTCTGTATGTAACCTTGCTTCATGTTCATCTGGCACCATGCAATGAACCAACTTAGCTAGCTTAGCTTCACGCCGTCACAACATATGATCCAATAGTTTCCTTGCTACTGAATTGTGTGTTTGTATATAAATATAACAATGGCACGTGATTTCACGTCACAAAATATTTAAAAAAAAAGCAGTAGGAGAGTCGGTAAGCGAGCGAAACCAACACATTCCGCATGTACCGACTCTATCCGTATATGAGGGTAAACCAAGCGTACAAGATCATGTAAATTCATAAGCGCGCATATAATTTTGTTCGTCCATTCTGCTGCCATTCTTAGTTTCCTTCGTTTTGAAATTTAATCCAAAATATTTAGGCACTGTTTATAACTGACTTCCAAAGTAATTTACAGCTTAAAAATGTTGACGTAGAAAGTTACAACGGGCATTTCTTTAAAAAAATAAAAACAACTTAAGCAGCTCATGTTTGAGGAGGTAAAGTACCTCTGGAAGGCTCAGAGAAGCCGCCGATGTTTCGCCAGGTAAGCTATACTCACTGACAGGTAAAAAAAGAAAGCTTACTATGTTTTCATTGCTTCGGGGTTAGTTCGCTTTTCTTCTCGGCCAATGCTGGAATCTCATTGACTGGAAATCGATACTAAAAAAGCCACTGACAACACCGACATCGAAACGTTTTTCCCGCCAAGGTTCGATCACCTGAGGAGCAAAATCAAAGTGCCGTGCAGGAAGGCCACTGACACGGCCGCTTCGCCGACGTTGCACGCGCACCGGCGTATGTTCACCTGCTTTTGACCCCTCCTCCTTTCCTGTTTTCCGGGAAAGGAGAAGAAGAAGCGCGGTGCCGCTAGTCGCCGAACTGAGTCGCGTGACGAGCAGAATCCTGAACTGTGCGGCAAAGCCGGCGCTACGGGGATGAGCGCGCAACTCTCCCATAGGGAGCCTATACAGAAGCTCTACAGGTTTTCCCGCTCATTTTAATTCAAATGATGGACAATTTAATCCCAGTGTCATTCAGTTTAATTCAAGCGCCATTCAATTTAATCCCAGAGCTACCCAATTTAATCCCGGGGCCGGTCAATTTTATCCGCAATATATACATGCACGTTTTTTTTTTTTTTTATCTTCAGTGGTCCTGTTTTGCTTACACTTTTGATTAATTCAATTAAGTAACTACTGTAAACGACAAAATTTTCGCGAGGACCTAATTTTTGCGAATTTCGCGAATCGCCTACAATTCGCGAAAAATAAGTCCCGCGAACAATTCGGGCAATATGTGAAAGCTATGGAGGCTACACTCGATTCGCGAAAATTAGAACCCGCGAATAATTTCAGATATTCAGCTTTGGCCCGATTCGCGAAAATTTGAGCCCGCGAAAATTAAGTCGTTTACAGTATTTATACAATTAGATTTTGTTGTAGACTACTGATAATTTGACCACTATTTCGATCACTTGGAGTCACTAGTCGCGCGATTTATATGTGTATTACTTTTTTGGTAACCTCGAGCTATCAGTGGCGCACTCAACTTTACTTTAGCTGAAGTGACGTTTTGTCTACTCTTTCTCATTACTTCGACTTATTATTGATACAGTTTAGATGATATAAATACAACTGCAATTTGTAGTTACTCTTTTTATTACTTCGCGCTGTTATAAACACCGCTGACTTGAAATTGCTTCCCTTTCTAATTACTTCGACTTATTAATAACACAATTCACATACTAAAAGTTCGACACACATTTTTATTACTTTCTCGATTACTTTGGGGGAATTATTGACAAAAATATGACTTCGCAGAAGCTCATTTGACATTCGCATTACTTTTTGGTATAATAGCTATTATTGACACCAGTGTTGCGGAGTTGCCACTCCGGAGTTGGAATGATTTTGGAATCATTCCGCATTTTCGCGACCCCGGAATGGAATGGGAATGGAATGGCGGCAACGTTCAGGGGAATGGAATGGGAATGGAATTAGACGCCTTTGCCCGGAATGAAGTGGAAATAGAATGGGCTCGAATTCTTGTGCAAGCTGTGTCGATTTTCATTTAGGGTTAATGGCGCAATTCGTTAGGGCATGGTGAGTGGCTCTTGAAACAGCATCATTACACTGGAGGTGTCTGATGGCTTGATTGTGTCACTGGTGTATGCTCCATCAAGGATGAAAATGGCGCGTCCTTGTTGAAGCAACCAAAACTGAATAGTTGTAGACGGACAAGGTGTCTCTCCTGGCGCCGCGAGACGCGAAAAATCGGCTGTTAATCATGCGCGATTAGCATGTAGCATTTACCCAGGGTGTCGAACCGAACCGAAAACCGCGGAGCAAAGCCGTTATTTTTAACTGAACTGGAACAACAATGTAACCGAAATGAAACATTTGATATTGAACCCGAACCGGAACGGAACCGAAATCTCATGTGGCGGTTACCCATTCGGTTGCAACGGTTCGGCGTAATGAAATGTGAGCCGCGCCTTCTTGCGGGTGGCGGCGCGAAGTCAATGTAAATATTCGCGACGGTGGCGTCAGCGGCTCAGTTTCGACTAAACAAACGACAGTGACGACATGGAGACAGCTCATTTATAATGCAACAGATAAGTATTATACTCTGTTTCACCTTATGATGTACCGCAGGAAAGGCTACAAGCGCGAGCTCCTTGCTCTAGGGCACATCTCGGCAGCACATGCTCTCGTGCGTTAAAGGGGCCCTGCAATCATATTTAAGCGTCTGCCTTTTTTGCGGTTTCCACGTCTCTTGGTGTTCGGGAAAGCCAGCGGGCATATAGAGAGTAACTAAATATCAGTGCGTCATATTTTAACCGGACGACGCGGAAACCTCCTCCGCCTACGAGGGCGACCCACGTTGTCGAAAGCGCGCGAAATGTGACGTCTTTGGTCCTGGGCATACTACTGGTCAGAGCCGCTAAAAGTGTTTTTTTTTTAGTCGAGATACAAAATATAAGTGTCGCGAACCGTTTCAATTATGTATGAAAGTAGTTTTTGTTCAGTATTTTAGATCAGAAAAGAAACAAATGCAGTTTGTAAAGTACGGAAACAAGAAATGATCCGTCGACATACCCGCCACCAAGCGGCGGAAAAAAACGGCGCATACTAGAAAGGGCTAGTAGGATGAGGCCCCGACGAACGGCCAGCGTAGAAAAATCCAGGATGTACGCGGCGGCGCTGCGATCGTATACCGGCTCGAGCATTCGACCACTTCCTAGCGTTCCGAAGGCCTTCGGCGCGGGCTTGGTTGGCGATTTGGGCCATTTGGCGGTATGGCAGCGCGAAGTGGCTCCCGTTCTGAACTGATCTTTACCCCGTGTTTGCTGTCGTTTGTGGCCAATGAAGTGTTATGCCGAATTAGTCTTTAATCGCGCAGCAAATGCGATGCGAGCCGCACTGGCCGCCCGCTTCATACAGCCTATCCAACGCATGCTTTAGTGGCGCCCTCTTGAGCCGTCCACACGGAGTGCGGCAGCCGTGAACGCTCGATGAGTTCACTACCCCTTCCTCTAGTTCACGGCCGCTCAAGCCAGGACCTACGACGTCATGAAGGAGGCTATTTTTTGCTTGTTTTTGTAATTCTAATTTGCCTTAACTTTTAAAATAAAGCGCAATTTGAGGAAAAGAAAAGTTTCATTAAGTTACTACGTTCAGTGCGCTCAGGTTCGGTGCAAATTAATAACCAGTAAAAAAGACATTGCAGGGTCCCTTTAAGAGCAGCTCCCAACGCTATGAGCTCGCGCTTCTAGCCTTCTCTGCGGTACAACATCAGGTGAAACGGAGTATAGGATTTTACGTCTATGTACAGCACGAATTGGTGTCGGCGAGTCGATGTGGAGGCGTACACTTACATATTAAAAAAAAAATCTGACTATGCTGAGAATCTAAAAAAAACTATTCTTTATGCGCGCGCGCGCCCGCGTGTTTCTGTCTGTTTTTTGTTTTTTTTTGCTGCTTAGAAATATACCTTATGGAAGGAGAGAGCAAACATAAACGTGAAGATAGAAACACAAAGGTTCGAGGTACACTTAAGCCCTTCTTATGAGTTGTGAATGCGAAAGTGAATGGCGTTCTTCACGCCGCGGCATGCTTCTGATCCTCTCGGTGCTCTCGGCGCCTCGGCCGTCTCTGCTCCGGCGCGGGCAGGCAGCGCCATGGCGTGGCGCTAATTGAAACTGACGCGCGGCGGCTTCATATCACTGCCGTTTTGCGCGGCTGTTTGCGTCGTTTCAGAGCTGGGATGCTTCAGATCGCGGCTTCGGGAATTTATCTGCCGTTTGGCCCGACTGATGACGTCGGTCGGCTCGCTCCATGGGACAGTTAATGCTTTCACATTAAACGTTGACGGCTGTTGGCGCGTTTGTTCCGCGGTGGCAAATATGTAGGCACGAATAGCCGAAGCCGCGACTAGCGCGACACTAGGGCGCTGGTCGCCCAAAGCTTTTTACGCTGCTAGAAGTACTTTTGTGTGTGTGAGTGTGCGTTTTTCAGAAACAGCAAGTCGCCCATTGCATGTTTTGTCCTTTTTTGTTTTGTTTTAATTGTCTTTCGATGGGCCTTCCCTGTCTTTCTACTCTTCAACTCAGTCGTTCGAGCAAGTCGTTCGGGCATGCAGTGTGGGTACACTCTAGAAAAAAAAAAAGAGTATCACCTCACACCTTTTGTCCCATATAATGCACCCCAAAACTTAGTTTGACGTACAGCGCACTATAGCCAAACAGACGGCCCCAAATTTTACGAGGTGCTTGATAACGGTGCGATATAACTTATTAAAAAGCTAAAGTACGTCTCAAAGACCACACAAGAAAACACTGAGGTTTTGCAGTAGGGCCGAGAAAAACCCCGATTATTATTATTTTTTTATTGTAGTCATTAACACTTACATTAACCATTTTAATAAGCTGTACCACGTGGCTACCAAGCCTCTCGTGAAAGTTAGTACCGTCAGATCGACGTGAGTGCCCTGTACGTCAAACTGAAGTTTTGGGGTGTATTATATGGGACAAAGGGTGTAAGAATACACCCTTTTTTATGAGAGCGTAGTTTGCCGTTTCGATCTGGATGAGCATCGTACCGGCGAGCGGTCGTGTATCAGTACTGCGTGATATTCGTCAGACGCCAAGCTAGCAGTCGTACTGCACTGCATA